>JAFVLL020026497.1:0-2500 GCA_021397915.2 Tor tambroides
TGTGTGTAGTGAATGTCACCCTGACTGT
This sequence comes from Tor tambroides, assembly GCA_021397915.2. NCBI lineage: Eukaryota > Metazoa > Chordata > Actinopteri > Cypriniformes > Cyprinidae > Tor > Tor tambroides. The sequence goes on from JAFVLL020026497.1 coordinate 29, forward strand.
GTTCGGCATACTGAGACTTCACTGCAAATCTGCACTTCCACAAACGGCTCTGAGAATAAATGAACAAATGACCTTGAGTGACACACACACACACACACATATCTCTCCATCAGAGCGCTGGTTTGATCTTTCACTGAGTCAGCGGTTATTTCTGTCTTTGAACTTGGTAACCAGAACAGGTGAGTAATGAAGAGCCGTTAGAAATAAACCTCAAGAAACTTCAATGTGGTGCTAAAATCTTGAATCCAAATGTTTTATCAGCGTGGTCTTTGATTGCTCCACTTTATTTTCCTCCGCTGCTTACGCTTTATTTGCAGAATTCATATGTTTGGAATCACAGATTTCAGAACATTTCATCATGGTGAGTTCGCAGGTGAAGGAGACTTTGAAAGCGTCTTCAAAGGTGCGACAGACGTTTCCTCGGCGCTCACGTAAATCAGAGTTTTCCTGTATGTTGTTCCCTGACACTGATGATTAATGAATGATTCAGATGAGCCGCTGACGATCAGAGACGATCAGCAGAGAAGAACAGCAGAACTACTGATGAAAACATACAGACTGACCGCCTGACCAACAGCAGGAGCATTAAACAACATACTCTGCAAAAACTGATTTTCTTCCTTATTTATACTAGAAAACAAGACAAAAATACTATCTAAAAGTTCTTGAATCAGGATGCATTTACTTGACAAGTAAAATGACTTAAGATATTATGATTTGTTTTCTGAAAAAAAAAAAAAAAATTTGTTAGGTTTTTGCTTAAAACAAGCAAAAATATCTGCCAATGGGGCAAGAAAAATAATCTTGTTTTGCCTTTGAATTAAGATTATTTTTCTTACCCCATTGGCAGATAATTTTGCTTGTTTTAAGCAGAAACTAACAAGATTTTTATTTATTTATTTATTTATTTTATTTATTTATTTATTTATTCAGAAAACAAGACATAATATCTTAAGTCATTTTACCTGTCAAGCAAATGCATCCTAATTCAAGAATTTTTAGATATTTATACTAGAAAACAAGACAAAAATACAAAGGAAGAAAATCATTTTTTGCAGTGTATCTATAAAAAACACAGCCTGTGTTACAGTGAACACCATCTGAGATCACCTGAGATCTGAGCACACGCCTGTTGCCCAGGAGACACACGTCAATCAATCAATCAATCAATCAATCAATCAATCAATCAATCAGTGTGAGAGTAACACTGGTACAGCAGCGTCTGAACATCCTATCAGCTCCAGAAAACACTTCTCTCGGTTGTCACTTGGTGGCGCTCTCCCCAAACCACACTGATGACTACAGAGTTCAAAAGTTTAATATTTATTTATTTCTATTATAATTTCATTATTAGGTACTACTGCCACCAAAACTCTCAGGTTCCTCAGAATATGCTGGTAAAGAGTCCTACACAATCACAGGAGCAGCAGCGGAAACAACAAACGAAACAAACTCTACGATTGCGGGGAAAAAAACTAAATGAAAATAAAAGTCAGAAGCTCGAGCAACTATAGAGGAGATTCAACTCAAAATATCCAAATGCAAATCCAACTATGAAGGAAAATGTAAGAGTTTTTAAGACCAAGTAAAGAAAACTTAAGGAATAAATTGAATAGAGCTTAATGTCAATATGGTCTCTAAATGTAAAGGTCTTGTATTAGTAACACGTCAATGTTAGAAAACACAACTTCCTATTGATCTGCATTACTGTTTAATTCATTATACCAAAAAAAAAAAAAAAAACTACTGCTCTTCCTTAGCAATTGTGTCTTGTTTTCCAGGACAAATGTCTAAACATCCTTAAATCAAGATACTTTTACTGAAGAAACAAAATGCCAAAATAGGTCTAGTTTTCTGAGAAATTGATCAAAATAAAGTGAGTTTGTTTGAAACACCAACAAATATCTGCCAATGGGCTCAGCAAAATCAACTCAATTCACAGATGTTTGTTCTTGTTTTTATCACAAACTTCATTCTGATCAATTTCTCAGAAAACAAGACTTCATACATTTTGTATGAAGTGCAACATTTCGCAACATTTTGATTTTTCACAGCACTTGCAACATTTAATGCCACGACTTTATCAATTTAAGACTTTCTGCTCCAGTTTAAGACCTTTTTAGGCTTCAGATTATGAAAATGCTAATTAAGACTTGAAGACTTGCAGAAACCCCGATTCAGCCAACTTTAAGACGTTTAGATGAAGACAGAAACATGACTGTTTTTAAAGAAAGTCAATTCTATGCATGGAGATCAAACAGTTCAGTGAAAAGCAAAGCAAATCAGAGTTTTAATCAGGTTCATTAATGATCTTTGAGCAGCTGGTGGCGCTATAGAGTTCAGCTGACAGACCTTCAGTATTTCAGAAACAATTACTGATTATCACAAATCTCCTGATGCTATTGGCCAAATCACTGAATCTCAGAGACAGAATCAGGTTTATCAGTCTGAGATCGACAATTTAAGCACCAA
>JAFVLL020026497.1:10000-13938 GCA_021397915.2 Tor tambroides
AAACAGTGACCAGGAGACAGCAGGAGCAGGTTCAGTGAATGCAACTAGAACTAATGCTGATGCAATCAGAGGAGAAACAATGCGGTATGATTTATTAATTTATTTGAAGTTTTGAGGACTACAGAGGGGAAAGTTGCTCTGTCATGAATAATTCAGATGAAACTCCTGTGAGTCTGTAGAAAGCATCTCATGAACTAAAGCGAGTGTTCACAACAATCAAACACGCATGTGACCTCTGACCCCTGACGTCATCACACATCACACAACACTGATCATATACAAACTAACAGTCAAACATGAATTTTTTTATTAACATATTTGAAAAGTCTCTGCTGCTTCATATTATTTTTGGAAGAAAGAACAGCATTTATCTGAAATAGAAATCTTTTGCAACATTATAAACGTCTTTACTGGAACTTTTGATCAATTTAATGTGTCCTTGATGAAGACAAGTATCCATTTCTTTCTTTTTGAAATGTTACTTACTCCAAACTTGAATCGCACAGACTGTAGTGTTAATAATAATAATCAGAGAGCAGCAAATCAGCATATTAGAATGATTTCTGAAGATCATGTGACACTGAAGACTGGAGTAATGATGCTGAAAATACAGCTTTGATCACAGAAATAAATTACAGTTTAACACATATTTACATAGAAAACAGCTGTTTTAATTTTTAATAATATCTCACATTTTTACTGTATTTTTGATCAAATAAATGCAGTCTTGGTGCAGAGAAGAGACTTCTTTCAAAAACATTAAAAATGTTAATTATTCCAAACGTAATTATTGTAGTGGTAGTGAATGGTATATTATTTTATAATGGAATAGAAATGTGATGCTGAACCACAAAACCAGTCATAAGGGTCAACTTTTGGAAACTGAGATTTATCTGAAAGCTGAATAAATAATCTTTCCGTTGATGTCTGGTTTGTTAGGATAGAACAATATTTGAAAATCTGGAATCTGAGGGAGCAAAAAAATCTAAATATTGAGAAAATCTCCTTTAAAGTTGTTCAAATGAAGTTCTTAGCAATGCATATTACTAATCAAAAATGAAGTTTTGATATATTTACGGTAGGAAATTTACTAAATATCTTCATGGAACATGATCTTAATATCCTAATGATTTTTGGCATAAAAGAAAAACGGATAATTTTGAGCCATACAATGTATTGTTGGCTATTGCTACAAATATACCTGTGCTGCTGAAGACTGCTTTTGGGGTCCAGGGACACAAATGGTTAAATCAGCTAAACATGTAAATAACAGACTGAAAGCTCCTGAAATACTTCTGTTTTATTGACCTGATGCCGCTGGTCACTTAAACACAATAACACAGCGCTGAGACGCTCCTGTAATCAGCAAAGAGTGTCTGCGAGTGCGCACTAACGAGTGCCCTCCATCAGCCAGAGATAAACGTGCCGCTCGCTTTGATCATGTGAGATGAGCACTAACATCACAACAGAGTCCAGTTCATTAAGACTGCAGGAACTCCTGCTCATCGATAAACACTCACTTCAGCTCTCCAGCAGAGATAAAACTACAGCAGATCGCCTCTCATTATGAGCGGGAAGAAGAACAGAAAACTGACCTCTGACCTCCAGCAAAACACCACAGCAGAGGAGGATCCTCAGGTCAAAGGTCAATCAATCAACCAATGTAATATCTCTAAATAATCTGATGCACAAGAGCCAATAATAACGTGTCACGTGATCCAGAATGTAAATAATCCAGATGATAGTATAGTTTATGTTCAAATTAGAATTAGATTTTATTAGTATATTTAACGCTTTTATGGTTATTTTAGTTAAAGGTTCAGCAATGTTGTTGTGTTTCGTCATTTTTATCAGTATTAGTTTTTGTTGTTTATGTTTTCAGTTTTATTAACTTTTATTTCAGTTTCAGTTTTAGTTTAGCACATATCAAGTCAAACTAAAAGGAAATGAGAAATGTTGCCTTGGAAACTACCTGAAATAAAATAAGTTTAAGGTTTTTTATATATTTTATTTAATTTTAGTTACACTTTTAGTCATTTTGTTATGTGTTTTTATCATTTTTGTTGTTTTAAAATGTCCCTATAGTTTTTATTTTATTTCAAGTAATAATTTTATTTTATTATTTTTAGTGTTAGTAATTTGTCATTTTTATTCATTTTTGTTGTGTGTGTGTGTGTGTGTTTTTTTTTTCATGTCTTTAGTTTTAATTCATTTTTATGTTAGTACATCAAGTCAAACTAAATGAAAATGAGACGTGTTGGCCTGAAAACTCTCTGAGATAAAAGCTGTGCTGATTTGATGAAGGGCAGACAGAGCCGTCAGGTGACACACCTCAGCAGCTTCATCAGCAGCTTCACAGGCAACAGATTGTTTTAGTCGACAGCGTGTTTTTGTCCTGAGGCCAGATGTCACTTTAGAAGCGGTAAACACAAAGCCTTCAGGACGTCTGATTCGTCCTTACAGGACACAAACTAAACACAGCTAAACCTCTGCAGCCGAGACTGAGCACACCTGAACCAAACCCTGCTTCAGCGCCTGATTTCAGATCAGCGTGAACTAGATCTAGTTCAGATATAGTTACCAACTAGAATTAATATTACGGATGCACTGAATGTTCGGCAACCAAAATTAAGAAAAATAAACAAACAAACAAAATAAAAGCCAAAAATAAGCAAACAGACAGAATATGTGACAATGTGATATGTGCGACAAACATATCCCTAATGAGAATCATTTATAAACCTGCTGTTCAACAAAAAGAAGCACTCAGGTCTTCCTGCGGGTTTCCTCCAAAATAAAAGCTGAGAAAAAGCAAGAATTCATCAACATTCATAAATGTTAGTATTGTAATTTTACTGTTGTTCTGTAAAATAAAATAAAAAAGACAATAATAATAATAATAATAATAATAATTACAACAGCTCTATTAATACATTTATTATTACATTCACACACAGTGTTCAAATTGAGATCTGTGATATGTTCTAATGTTTTAAAAGAAGACTCTTCTGCTCAGCAAGGCTGCATTTATTTGTACAGTACAAAATACAAAAACAGGAAAAATAGTGAAATATTATTATAATGTAAAACAGCTGTTTTCTATGTGAATATGTGTTAAACTGTAATTTATTTCTGTGATCTGCAGCTGTATTTTCAGCATCATTACTCCAGTCTTCAGTGTCACATGATCTTCAGAAATCATTCTAATATGCTGATTTACTGCTCAAAATGTCCAGTTTTCCTTCTTCTTTTTTTTTGTCTTTAGCCAATCACATGCCTGATTCAAGAAGGGGGTCTCAAAAATGGCCAAAAAATATTTTTATTTTACAACTTAATTTTAATTTAAATTGTGCTTGTGTTGGTTTAATGTGTGCTAGAATGTTAAAAAAAAAAGTTCAGTGTTGAATAATTATTTTTAAATTGTAAAATACATGGGGAAAAACACAAAAAACTGTGTTCGGGATTCAGCCTTCGGCCCAGTGTTTCATTTTGATCGTCTTCGGCCAAGAATTTTTATTTTTGGTGCATCCCTAATTAATATTAAACTCCATAAATACATAGAATTAATATTAAAATCCATAGATAGATAGCTAGATAGATAGATAGATAGATAGCTAGATAGATAGATAGATAGATAGATAGATAGATAGATAGGAAAGAACAATAGAAAACTATAGAATGACAGAACAATAAACAGAATGATGCATAGAATATAAAATATATAGAATGACAGACAGAATAATAGAATTGCAGTTTGAATTTGAATGTAAGAAGTAGAATTAAAATTTAATTCAAATGACTAACTTTGTAAATAGAAATTCAAAGTTTGTCAAAACAGTAAACAGAACTATAGACAGAATGACAGAAGGAAATCGTGATGATGACAGAGATAGATTGAACAACAGAATAAAAGATACACAGATAGATAGATAGATAGA
>JAFVLL020026498.1:0-14749 GCA_021397915.2 Tor tambroides
TTTATCTGATGATTTTGCGATAAAGTGAGACTGTTTGAAGACGAGGAGACGAGACTAACAGACATAAAAACACCGTCTTTAGGACCCGGAGTAGCTGCTGCGTCCGAACGCGCCACCATCTTGGTTTCAATATGTGGCAACCTCACCAATAAAGAGTCCTTCTAAAATGCATACAAATACACTGTCTTAAACTCTTAGCATCAATCCAAACGTAGGCCATACATACATGTACCATCTCTGCAAAAAACATCAGCAATGTACACTTGTAAATAGAAAAAAAAAACAGCTCCTTAAGACCAGGCTGGCCTTGAAATGATACATTTCCCAACCAGGACACAGCACAATGTGTTCAGCAGGTGAGCCATGCTGGCTATTGCTAAGTCTCTCTACCACATGGCTTTACACGAGAAAACCTAAAACACCCAAGCATCCCTAGTGGTAAGGAAGAAAACTGCCCACAAAATTCTTATTAACAGGCTCACGTCTGGCCCACACTGGGCCATTGTTGAATTAATGTGGGCAGTCCCATAGTGTGGGCTGCTCACAGAGAGCCTGCGGTGAGCCCAAAGCTGTGGTCCTCGCCTGGGCAAGCCCACACTGGACCTGTTTATGTTTGGTGTGGGCTGGCTCTAGCCCACTGTGCCTGCAAAAAGCCAGCAACAGGACATGTTTGCAGGGTATGAAACAACAGTAATCCAGGGTTAAGTGCAGTGTGAAAATACCCTTTGAGTGCAACTGGTGTATGAAATGGCCTCCAAAAGCCACCCCTGGTGTAAGAGGGGATTCTGCTATCTGGTTGGTCCCTATCTCCTTTACCATCCCTACACTTAACCCTAACTATACTCACTTTGCTGAATGGCTTGCTGTTTTACAAATCAGGTGGAGGTTTCATCATGATTATCAATATGAATTCCCATCCTATGGAATACACACACACACACACACACACACACACACACACATATACAGTGGCGGACTGGCCATCTGGAGCACCGGGAGTTTTCCCGGTGGGCCGCTGTACAATGTGGACCGGCCCTTTGCGTAACATATATAAAAAATGGATTGTAGTAAATGTATGTATACCTTTCCATCGGCCCAGACGAATGGCCCGGGCCGCGCGGCCCACTTCATTCAAAAATTCTATTTAATTTAGCGTGCTCCGCCTCAGTGCAGCGGCTCAAAAGCGCTCGTCAGTGTCAAAATGTTTGAAATAGCCAATCAAAGTGTAGAAGGCGGGATTTACTGTTCACAGACTGAGCAATGCAAGACTTGAATGCAAGCTGAGGTAAGATGTAAGCAGCTAAACATGAGGAGACAATTCAGCAATATTTGCCATTTTTTTACGATTAAAAAAAAAGAAAAAAAAAACGATAGTTAAACGACAGACATTAATTTTCAGGAATGCAAACTACTACTGACCTTTTCAAATTTCTCAGATTTTAATGCCATTTACGTTATTCATCACAATAGGCTACATAACATAGCAGTTTTCAGCAGACATGAGATAAGAGTTAATGTATATCTCTATATAGGCTTTCTTCCGTGATTTCACGTGTCTAAGAAAATGTTTAAAAATCTATAAAAAAATCACTCTCAGTCTTATTCTAGAACACTGTAAATCTGAAGACTTTCGCTTTCAAGTGTTGTGCATAGGAAAGTGATTTAGGCCCTATATTATAGGCCTAATACAAATATAATTTGCTTATTAATTCACATGCATTCGCCTATTTTATATACACGTTTGAAATAATTAAGGTTTTTTATTTATTTGAAAGAAGATTGAATTTATTTGATCAAAAATACAGTAAAACAATTATGAAATATTACACTTAAAATAGTGGTTTTCTATTTAGGATGTTTTAAAATGTAATTTATTTCTGGGATCAAAGCTGAATTTTCAGCATCATTACTCCAGTCTTCAGTGTCCCTTCAGAAATCATTCTAATGCTGCTTAATTTGCTGCTTAATTATTATCAGTTATTATTTGTGATCAATTATTAATAATGGTTTTATTATTGGTATAATTGTTCTCAGTTTAACAGCATTTATTTGAAATATAAGTACTTTGTAATAAGTGTAAATATCTTTACTGTCACTTAAATCAATTTAATCAAAGTCCCTTTTTGTATTCTATAATCTTTGATTTAATGCAACATTGTTGAAGAAAAATATTAATTTATATTTTTTAATCTTACCCAAGACTGAATGGTATCACATTTTCCACAAAAATATGAAGCAGCACAACAGTTTTCAACATTCATAATAATCAGAAATGTTTCTTGAGCAGCAAATCAGCATATTAGAATGATTTCTGAAGGATCATGTGACACTGAAGACTGGAGTAATGATGCTGAAAATTCAGCTTTGATCACAGCAATCAATTATATTTTACTATATATTCGCATAGAAGACAGCTATTTTAAATTGTAACATTATATATTTCACAGTACTGTTTACTGTATTTTTCATCATCAAAATAATTTGTATACTCTTTTCCACAATTGGAGCTCTATTCCTTAAAATGATAGATGTCAAGCTCCTGCAAAAGGACAAATACTGTATATGACCAATAGAAAGGCACCATAAAAACAGTCCGCATTCTGCACTATTCAAGTCTTCTAGACGATACCAGAGCATTGTGTCATATGGATTGATAATATAGGTATTTAACTTTAGTCATATTAAACTGTCCCTCGTAAAAATTCTTTAAAATTCTTTACTATTTGCCATATACACCAGAAAAGACAAATTATAATGTAAAGAAATATGCCACTCGTTTATGGTGTGGTGCGGTGTATTGCGGACCGGGTTTGGTAGGCCACTCTGTGCCAAAAAGTCCAGGGCCACTTTTTGGCCCCAGTCCGCCCCTGCACACACACATACATATATATATATATATATATATATATATATATTAGAATGATTCTAATATATATATGGGATGGGATACAATCCCAGAAAATACTGAGATATTTTTCTTTTTTTTTTTCTTTTTTTTTGGTCAATATTGCACACCCCTAGTACTGACACAAAATGATTTGCAACAGTTGCTTTGTCACGTCCAGTGTATAGAGCTTCAAGCTGTTGGTTTATTATATATATATATATATATATATGTTGGTTCAAGCTGTTGGTTTATTATATATATATATATATATATATATATATATATATATATATATATATATATATATATATATACAGGGTTTGAAATTAACACCCGCCAACCTGCCAAATGCGGGTAAAAATCAGCTGTGGCGGGTAACGCTGTCAAATCACTAGCCAATTTGGCGGTTACTTTTCGTAAGTTATGTTCACTCATTAATGTCTTGGGGAAGTTCATGCAAGCCAAGTCTGCGCAGGTTTAGTGCAAATACTGAACTCATGAGACAGCATGACATTATCGAGTATATTGCAAAAACCAAACAAAACACACCTACAGAGAGCACGCATACACGACGTGATTAAGTCTGGTTAGACCAACTTAGTGCGCGTGCGCATTTAGAGTGCGTTCTTTCACTGCATGATTCAGTCTATATACATTCAAATTAATCACATAATACAAGATAAGGGGGCAGAAATTGTATATATTTATATCAATTCATATAGTTAAGTTAATCAATATCACATGAAGAGTGCCGTTTTTTCTTAAAAAAATCAGGTTACAAATGTGATATTGATTTTATACAACAGTTCAATAAACAATAAGTTAATATCAAGAGACTTACGTTTTAGACACCATATTGGCTGTGTTTGCTCTATTTCGCCAACAACAACAAAAAAAACAAAACAAAACAAAACAAAAAAAAATTCCAAACACAGCCACAGCGCTGTTTTGCGTCTCAACATGATGGTGTTTTGTTCCTGAATGAATCAACCGTTTAAATGATTCGGTTCAATCGAAACAACTCAGTGACTTGCTGCCATCTACTGGCGGTTTTAATTTTACATTTAAAGTATCTTTTCATTTTTTAAAATAATTTCAAATATATTCAACATTTCATGTTTAAAATATCAAAACATTATTTATGCATTGTAACTGCAGGTTAAAGCATTCCATGTCCCTCTAAGCTGCATTAACGTGTAAATAAATCTAAATGCGACTTCAGATGCATCTTCTGTGAAGATGAATTTTCTTGATATGGATTTCATTTGTTTAGTAACAGCCTAAATGTATTATTATTATAATTGACAGATTAAATGTAAGAATTTGACTCAAGAATATCAAAAACTTTAGGAGTCAGCTGTCCACAGTAGTCCTTAAGATATCAGCACAATAACACACTCAGCAAAATATTGTCTAATTATCTTTATCGATACAATCCCAGAAAATACTGAGATATTTTTCTTTTCTTTTTTTTTCTTTTTTTTTTTGTCAATATTGCACACCCCTAGTACTGACACAAAATGATTTGCAACAGTTGCTTTGTCACGTCCAGTGTATAGAGCTTCAAGCTGTTGGTTTATTTCCCTTTTTTCCCCTTTTTTTGGCTAGTAGAAGTTATGAATGGCCGGTAACTTGAAAAATTAGTAGCCACTGGTGAGTGAAAAAGTTAATTTCAATCCCTGTATATATATATATATATATATATATATATATATATATATATGTATGTGTGTGTGTGTGTGTGTGTATGTATGTGTATATGTATATGTATGTGTATGTGTATGCTATAACTTGTAAACTACTTAAGGTTTTCTGTTAGGTTTATTCCATAATTAAATACTATAAGTAATTTAGAGAGCTAGACGTACGTTAGTAAACGTGTTCATAGCCCCACCCCACTGAATAACACAGCACTACCTAAAAGCAGGAAGTAGCTACGTTAGTGGATCATCCATCCAAACCACATGCAGCTGAAACAGAAAAACAAAGCCTACAAAATTATACTTTGGGCAGATGTGGATTTTTTAATGTACTGCTGAGGCGAGCAGCCGAAACTTGTAATCTACATATCGCTTGGACGCGTTTGGGCGAACAAGTACGTCTATGTATGTGTGTTTGTGTTTGTGTGTCTGTTCGTCAAATCACGACATCTTATACGGTGCCGTCGCCTTTGCGTAAAATATGCTCTATTTCTGCTCAGTTTGTTTTCTAGCTGAGCAGATGCTATAGTCAGTGGTTCTGTTTCTGTCATGACTGGGCTTAACGTTACTATTTATGTAACCTGTCGCGGTTCGGTTGCATATTGCGGCCACCTTTTCAACTTCTGTGCCAGATGCGATGGACGCATTCAAGGCATGTTAGCCGCTGCTCTTTCTGTCACTCATTAAAACAGATTGCAAGGTTTTCAGTACAGTTCAGCACGACGTTCATGTTAACATGAGTATTTGTTTTTCCGTGTAACGTTAGCCAGAGGCCCCGATTTGTAGCAAAAATATGTTGTCAGGTTTATTTGCATATACACTAAACTTAAGCGCGTGTCGAGCAGATGTGAGGAGATAGCCGTCCAGCGGTTGCTTTATTATGCTTTACGTTTTAATTAATCTTTAAAATAATCTTTTTAGTAATTATTTTGTGTTAACAGTAGAACACATTACAGATTACTAACAGGAAGACGTACACCTTTTTTTTTTTCATCGAGAGTGCCCTCGAAGTGTTAACTGTAGTTGCACAATTCAAAGATGTTAAAGCTTCAAGCTATGCAAGCTTTAAAGCTTTATTATAATAGCATAATGATGAAGATTTTCAGTCTTTCAGGTGAAAACACGACCGTGAACTATCAATTTCCGCATTTGCTTCTCTTGTTCAGATAGAAACTAATGTGGGCGACATACAGTCGTATTTTCGTCGAGAGGAATAGATGTGTTGGGAAACCAAAGGCGGCGTCCCACTAGCTGATTCAAAACAACTCGATTATGATCGAGGGTGTCTCACCTGCCGAATGTTTCAGTGAAATCTCGCCCTCTTCTGACGGAGGTCCGCCACACGGTTCCGATGAAATGCAGAAACAAGCATCATTTCTCTGAATCTCCATCACGTGAAAAGTCTCCGAAATATCACACACATAACATTACACAATCCTCAGTATTCAACTGTACGTTCCCACAGGAAAAATCACTCTAAAGTGTTGCAGGCACCGGTAGTTAGGTACACTCTCAGTGTGATGACTGATGCCAACCAGCTTTAGCTGAAAATCAGCTGCAAATAAAATAACAAATGAAATATCATATCTCTGTTAAATTGAGAAGTTTAGCTCTGTTTAATAATTATGCTTAATTTCAAATGTTCGAATTTGCTGATTAGACTATGCCATGAACATCAATGGCATACAGTCAGTGAGTAATTATATAACTCAGCCTGAATTGTTTAAATTGTTGGTTTCTTTTCATTCAACCATTTAAAATTTACAACACTGTATGTATGCTGTGTAAAAGTATTTGGGCTTCCAAAAAATTCAGAGGGACTGTTGGTCGAAGTTACGACAAGGCCTATTCAAACCAACACAAATGTTGGGCACTGCTTTTGGCTTAAAGTGTAATGAGCAAGACTGTGCAAAATGTACTTTGTGATGTGCACTAGAGATCAGGTTTTGTTTCGTGGAGCTATATGATCATGCGTTTTTACTTCAGTGTCTTCCGTGTGAATGTATAATCTTTGCAGACCGCAACAACAGTGAGTCTGAGAACTAGAGACTCCAGAATAATTAAGGGAAAAAAAATGTTGTATACATCTGCATCCTGTGCCATGATATGTAACCACTGGCTCATATGAAACAACGGAGTGTCTCATGGGAGTGTCTCACCTGCCAACTGTTTTTGATGATTTCTTGCTTTCTGTGGATGGTTAGTTTCACACACACCTTTTAAAAATGGCAGAGGGATGACAGAACGACTTCCTCTGGAGTAACCACCTTTTTCTTCAACGTGGAAGTAAGCCTATGGGTGAGACTTCCAGTTCATTAGCCATTATAGATAAATAACGAGAAGAATAACAATGTGCAGTAAACGGTAAAACTGTTTGCAATACAAACCAGTGTGTTCATAATTAAGATAATACATATCGTAAGACACACAAATTTTCAATATCAAGCAGCAAAACAAACTGTTTTGTACACCTAAAAATAGCTGGACGCGGATGAGACTGGAAGCTAGACCCATAGAATTTACAAATGGCCGCGCCCATTTTTACAGTAAGAAAAAGGTGGATAGATCCATGCATAGATTCAGTGACAAACACACTGTTTTTCCTCCTTTTATGCTATAGTCATTCTAGTGGGTGAGACTTTCTCATGGGCAGATAGATAGTAGCCAAATTATTTGTAAAAATAATTTTATTTTTAATAATAATATTTAATAACAATAATATGAGTAAAGTTTGTCATGGCAAACTTGGATGTTGAAACAGCCTGTCCTGAAGATGAAAATGATTTTAAAATCTCGAAAGTCTTAAGGTTATAGATACATTGTTACATTATCATCTTAAAAACTCTTAAAACTACATTCTGTGCCATTACAACAGTAGTATTTTGAACATTATAGTAGGTTTTTTCCTCCTCCATTCACACTCGCTGGGAGAAAATGCTTTCTGTCTAGAACACGCAGAGACATGCGGAGTGACGCATTACAAATGGTCAACAGTTCCACTGATACTGGTGATATATCAGCACTCCTGTAAGGCCTTTTAGCCAATTATATTTTTTAATCTTAACTTTTAGTATTATTTTTTCTTTTATCTATTACATTTTTTTTTTTTCTTATTGTATTTTGTTTGATCACTGAATGAGGAAAACATTTTGGGGTCCATTACGTACATTCAGAATATTATTTTTGCCAAACATTTGCAGTGAATATCCATGCTTGGTTCAGGGCAGTGAGGGGCCAAAAATGAAAATTCTGTCATTTACTCACCCTTATGTCATTCCAAAACATTATGATTTTCTTTCTTACAAAATTGTCTAGGAGCTCTTGATCCTTGATTCATCTAATGTCATAGCTCTTGGATTATTATTTTTGTCGAATTACTAAGGCTAAGGAGCTGTCCGAAGATATGAAACAAATGTTTTACAGCAAAAAGATACAAGAGTTTGGATTTCCAAGAGGGCACTGTTGTTTTAACTATGAAGTGGAAGCTATATCCGAATTGGAAGCTATATCTGAGTGCACAGATCGCTGTGTATAGAGAGCTTTGAGGGATCAACGTTTCTTGCCAAACAAGAATGTGACAAAATACAGAGATACCCAGGTTAACTTTGAAAGAGCTGCTGTCTTGAGTATCTAAGAACAGAGAAAAGTGAACCGGATGCCTGTATAGGAGGGTGGCATTAAAGACTACACCATAGTACATTATTCCAAGAACAAATATTTAGTTTATCTCAACTTGCTAGACCTGAACCTCATTGCAAGCTATTAAAATTGTTTAACAAAGTGTGTTTGATTAATCAAGTAGTTAATCTGAATTAATATGCAACATTTTTTAGTGTTTGTTTTTTTGTAGCACAAACTCTTCTCAAATACCAAATATCAGTTTGATTATATATAAAGTCATTGTTTGCCTTTCTACTTATTAATAAACATTGCTTTTTCCATTTTGTCTCAGGAGCATGGGGCAGCATCTTGGAAAACGTGAGCCACTTACTGTTCCCAAGGTATGTATATCTGTCTGTCTATATGTATATATTAGGGGTGTAACGGTTAGGATTACTCACGGTTCGGTTTGTATCATCAGTGCGGTTCAGGATGTGCTATTTTTAGGGAAAAAGGAATATACTGTCAAAAAATAAAATAAAATAAACAGTGCTTTTCAGGTCTCAACACCCGGGTGATGATGGCATAAATGACTGGTCATATTCGAGCATAAAGCACTCGTATTGAAAAAAGTTTGCAAAGAGTGACTGGTTTTCAACCCCATGACTCTCAAAAGATTTTAATAAAAAAATAAAAACTATTACTACTAAAAATTATAGCTGTAAATAGATCACTAATTTGGCTTATTTTTAAATGTTAGCTGATAAATAAATAAATTCATTCATATATACTGGAGGTGTAACGGTTCTCGTTAAAAAAAAAGAAAAGGAAAAAAAAAGCACCATACCGTTCGGCACGCACTTGCACCACGGTTCAACTTAAATCTGACAAGGCACCTGTAATATGGTTTGTTAAAAATAGCAACACGTAAAACAGACAGGGTTCAGCTAATGCATGTTTCTGTGGATGGATACGCATTCTGGCTTCCCATTACATTACAACAACAGCGATGAGAATAAAAATAAAATAATCGGGTGCCTCGCATTATGTTGCAGTAGTTTAACCTTCATCCTGGGGGAAAAAGTAAGTACACCATTTGTGATTGTCACTTCTTCACATTAGATTCAATAATTGCAGACAGGTTGACAATCAAGGAATTCACCATCCTGGATGCAAAGACTGGTCTCACATGTGTCTCGGTGAGAAATCATAAATGCTGTTTCAGATATCCATGCTGATGAATGTCTTATAAAGTCTAACAAGCGAAACAGTGTTTCAAAAACGCATGAAGCAGCTAATCAGAGGACAACCATTTACATCATTAATACTGTTTGGGAATATATCCATTAAGGCAAGAGATAAGCATCTTCAGATATGAAGAGATTAGTAGCTGCAAACCCTGAAATCAAGCCAAGCCATATCATTACACAGTCTCTAAGGTGCTACAGTATGTGTGGGCTACTGTCCCACCGTGAGTGTTACGTTAGATCCCAGTGCAACAGAAGCTACATGCTGCACTCTTGTTGATAATCATGGATTACAGAAATTACTTGAAATTACCAACAATTTGGTAGTAAATGTCCTGTTACAATGAGATAATCACTCCCTGTATATCAGCTGATAAGCCAGGATGGAGAATGATGTTTAGAGAAATGTTGCATTTACATTTAAAATCATGCTGTGTTTCAGAACTGCTGCTTGCCCTCATCTGTTTATCACATATTCCATCAATACCATGATGCAGTGCTTAGTATTATCATGTCTTGAGTGACCAATCCCAAGTGATCATATGCAAATGATGCATAAATGGCATCTGAAACTTTTGTGATCTGTTCATTCAAACGACCTACAAAGGTAGTGAGGTATCCAGTGCTCAAATTGAATGTTTTATGGGGGTGCCCAAAATGTTTATTTATTTAAAAAAAAAAAATTCAAGTTTAAAATACTTAACAATAGCACCAATTTAAGTAATATTTCACACTATTAATAAGAGGTCTTGCGATAAAATCCCAGAAGAATACATTTTCTCTGCGACATTTTTATGATTTCTCTAGCCAGGTTTACACAAATTTTTATGCAGATTTTTACATTGAAACTACATGATGCAAATAGATCTGGAAACTTCAAGAGTCAAATAAAATTTCAAAAATGTGCATATTTGTGTATACTGTACGTTCAACTTAAAGTGTGTATATATATATTTTTTAATTTGGTAAGCAGACATGCATAAACTACAGTGGAAGCACATCCAATTCCTAGAAGCACATAAAATAAATAAATAGATAAAAAAAAAATGTCTTTGCCTCAAGAAGTCATGTAATTTAATTAATATGCTCAGAGAAAAAAAGAAACTGTTGCTCTGGTGATTCTGAAATGCTGGAGCCAAAGCCTATCATCAAAATAATACTATTACAGTACATCTCAGAATGCTGTCGCCCACGGACATAAGGCATCTGTCACCGATCACTATCAAAAAAGAAGTTTAAATGTTGATTTTTTTTATTATTATTAAAGAGCAACCGTAGTTTCCCCATTTGCTGCTTCTTCCATTTTGTTTCATGTCAGTTTTTCCAGAGGGGATGCTTTAATTCTCTTGAACACAAAGGCACTAGGACTAAATTCATTTTCAACAAGTAGGCAAATTACAAGAACTACCACTTCTATAGCCCTACTCAATTCTTAAAGCACATGTATAATATATATATATATATATATATATATATATATATATACACTATATTGCCAAAAGTATTGGGTCGCCCCCTTCTAATGAACAGGTTTGACTACTTTAAGATTTGTACTCATAGAAATTACTAATGTTAAAGCATATAATGATATTCTAGGAAATTGTGTGCTTCTAATATTATAGCAACAGTTTGGACAGGACCCTTTTCTATTCTAACATGACAATGCCTCTGTGTATAAGGCAAGGTTCAAAAAGAAAATGATTGATTCAGTCAGTGTGGAAGAACTTGACTGGTCTGCATAAAACCAAGTCCTAATCCCAGTTGAACACCTCTGGTGTGACTGTAAATGCAGACCTTGAGCCAAAAACTCATCACCAAACACCAATGACTTGTACATACACTATATAGACAAAAGTATTGGGACACCCCCTTCTTTAGAACAGAAAAATGCACTTCCAAATCTGTGGCAACAACGATGGGAACATAATTCATGTATTTAAAAATTGTATTTCCATCTCTGTTGCAACAGTTTTGGAAGTGTCTAAAATGACTGTACCCTTACGTACAAGTCATTGGTGTTTGGTGATGAGTTTTTGGCTCAAGGTCTGCATTTACAGTCACACCAGAGGTGTAAAACTGGGATTAGGACTTGGTTTTATGCAGACCAGTCACGTTCTTCCACACTGACTGAGTCAATAACTTTTGGCAATATAGTGTATTATACAACCACCAGTAGCACCACTCCCTATATGCGGAGTACACTCCCACTACCCTAGGGGGCACCAGTCATTGCTAGATAGCACACATAAGTAGTCATACTGGAGGCCAGCTATTTTTCAAATGGTCTACATAGCTGAATTTATTTTGGTTTAATTGTCATTGGTTACCTTTCATTCACTTTCCATGCAGTTGTTAATCGTGTGGTTACACAACACAATTTCAAAAAGTTCAAAAGTTCAGTGTTTTTTTCCTAGTTTTACATTACAAAAAGAAAAGGTGGAGATGTTGCAATAATGTGATCAGAAATTCCATGTATTGATTTAAGAAGAGCAGCGAGGAGAAGTGAAGTGGGTTTACAGTGTGTTTTGAATGCCTTTACTGTACATTTTAGAGTGTGTTGTGTGTTCACATGCAGTTTAACATTTGGAAGTGTAGTGCAGTGTAGTTATAAAAAAAAAGGAAGAGAAAGGACAACCCAGGCAAAAAAAAATTCCCAGATATGTTAACAGATATCTTATTGTATAGATTTATGACAGGTAGTACTAGTTAAACACATTTTGAGTCTCCTATGCAGACAGAGCTACACTAGCATAATATATATTTATTTATTTATTTATTTATTTTCAAGTGATGTGTGGCATTTGTATTGCAAGCTGTTTGAATTTCTGTGAAACACCTGACTTTGTATTCTGGACAGGCTTTTCAAAGGGCCTGTTAAACTTTTGCACTGGACCTACGCCGTAGCCTTTGCACGGTGGTCTACATCTGCACTGATGTCTAGGCATCTGTTTATCTCTCATATTATGATTGGTATTACCATTATATGATTTAACAAATTTATTTTGTATGTTTTTAGATCAGTAGATTCCTTTGTGGGTTATGACTTTTTATGTCACGTATGTAATCATCTTTCATTAGATGCTTCAAGCAATCAAGCTTTATAACATTCATAGATGCAAAGTTACTGGAGATATCTTTTATTATTATTATTATTATTATTATTATTATGCTGGTGGAATATCTTTAGCTACAAAGATGACGAGTCAAAGCTGTTGTGATCTACACCAAGGCTACAGCGTAGGTCTGACACAGAAGTGTAAATTGCCTTTAGTCTGTTTATTGGATTATACCACTGGAAAATACCACTTTTTAGGTTTTAGTCATTTTTATGGTTAAATATCTGGTCTCATTTCACTTCAGAAAGCTACAGAAGGAAAAGGAAACTTGTGTACACATGTACACAGTGCTTGAATATTTAGGTTTTGTTAATACAACATTATTTAAAAAATGAAGCATTGATTATTTCATGCAATGCAATTACAATTTGTGTTTTATTTAAGCATTGTTTGGTTGTAAATGTAAAACTCTGAATTTGTATTTTTTGAAGGGATCATCAACAGTATCTGAACACATCCCAACAGACTCACCGGAGTCACAAGATGAGGTATTTGGTAAGAACACTTTTTGTGTTATTTATTTGCTTTTTTTTGTTTTGGCTGTATATCTACTAATCAGGGATTACTGGCTTCATTGTCTAGCTTCTTGAGATCTTATGGTAGATCAGTATAGTAAAGTCACTCTAATAGACTCACTACAAAAGGAGAGGCAGGATGTGTTCATTATTGCACTGTGCGTTAGCAATCTAGTTGTGTAACGTTAAGGCTGTCACTACTTTTCTGTACCTTGAACTCATAAAACCTGAATCCTGACATTGGAAAGCATCGTGGAGGGTTCCTTAATCTCAGTTTGGCAATTACTGTCCAGGGTCCTAGAAAAGCTAGCGGCGTTCCTGCATATTGCACGCAAAGCACAATCTCTGATCTGACTGCATGGCTTTACGCAACTTTCCAGAGTAAAGGACACACAAGTTATGAATCCATCTGGAAACCAAATTATGTTTACAATGTGCTGAATTGATATAAAAAGTACTAGTCACTGGATTTGATGATGTGGCAAATCAAAGGTATACTCTAGTTCTGTCTTGTAATCTAGTTTTGTTTAAGACAGGAAGTAGCAAGGAAACTAGATATAGATGTACTTATTACTTTTGGGGCGAACTGAAATTTGCATGCAGAAACACACATGCAGAAGTCTGTTATTTCCCTACTACCATTCATAGCCATTATTTGAGTTGGTGTACAAATGGTGTGAAATGTGGGAAGTGTATAGGTGTGGACAGCAGTAGGTACTGAGAAGTTGTTCCACATCATGATATAATCAGCAGTAACGGGGACACTTTACAATACGGTGGCACTAATATGCATTAATTCATGCTTAACTAATGCACAGATAATCATGAGTTAATCTATAACGCATGAAGAACTAAACCATTTATTAATAATTACTGCTTCAGCAGCTAATGAACATTCTATATGATTCATAGATTCAGTAATCAATAAATTGTTATTAGTTAAATGTCATAAAGTATTAATTCCCTAATAACATATTATATTAACTAGTAGTGTAAATTCATATGTTAATTACCACATTGGGTTGAAGCATGCATTTCAACTTCCAGTTGTCTGCTTTAATTAATCATTAGCTAATGATTTGCAAAGGTATCATTATGTTACGACTTTACTTGTTGAGGCACATGACTAATTCAAAATCCATAACCACAATGACATATTACTTAACAATTAGTTAATAGTTCTGTGTCTCAACAAGTAAAGTCATAACATAATCATACCTTTGCAGGGCTCCAGACTGCGACTAAAACGGTTGCATTTGCGACCAAAAATATTAATTTGCGAGTTAAGTTTTTGCTGAGGTCGCCACTGGCGACTATATACTTACATGTTATGACTTAAAAATTTGCATGTAATGCCTTTTTTCCTGATGGTATTGTGATCACATCTTTTATGTTCACGTATTAAACTGAGATGATGCGCATCAAAGTTTTAGTGAAAAAAATAAAGTTTCAAACAGTTCTCATCTCTGCCGCACAGCAGCATTGACGCATACCTGTTAAACGCAGCTCAGTTGTGCAGCGCGAGAGGGATCGAAATGAGGGAGACGTGCAGTAAAAGTGCAGAAAAGCAGCGTCTATTTCATGCACAGCTTTAACGAACTACAACAGGTAAAGCTGTCAGCTGTGTGGATATTGGCAATATCGTTAACAATTCTCGTTTATAAGCATTATTAATATGGCTTCT
>JAFVLL020026498.1:14849-63742 GCA_021397915.2 Tor tambroides
TATTCTGTTGCACCTAAAAAAAATAATTTGGCGCCTAAGTTTTTTCTTATAGGAGCCAATGGCTCCTTACTTGATTTTTTTTGTCTGGAGCCCTGCTATGCAAATCATTAGCTAATGATTAATTAAAGCAGACAACTGGAAGTTGAAAGGCATGGCTTTGACCCAATGTGGTAATTAACATATGCATTTACTTCATTAGTTAACATAATATGTTATTAGAGAATTAATACATTGACACATTTAACTAATAACAATTTGATTACTTAATTTATGAATCATATAGAATGTTCATTTTCAGTTCATGTTCAGTTGCTGATGCAGTAATCATCATACATTCACTCATGATTATCTGTGCATTAGTTAAGCATTATTTAATGCATATTTCTGCACCCCTATTGTAAAGTGTTACCGCAGTAACATATGGTGGATTGCTTGAGTGGTATAATGCAAATGTTTATCTTCACTCTAAATTAGGTCGCTTAAAAAATTACAATTCTTATTAAAAAGGTTTTTGTGATAACCATGCATACAATAACAATAATAGCTATGTTTTTCTCTGCATGTGTGTTTTTGAGTGAGTAAGCAGATGACACAGTGGTGTTTCTACTGCATGTTTAAGGTTGTTGGAGCTAACACCAGCTGGCACAGGCTCCAGAGAGACTACAGGCTTCTGCGTCCATATTCAAAAGCTCATATTGTTCAGAAAGCTAGTCTGTCACTGCCTCACTGTTCACTGCCCAAACGTCATTGTTCTCTTTCTCTCGCTCTGTGTGGAAAAGATGTTATCTACTACTAGTCCAGTGGTTCTAACTACAAAATATTTTAAACAGCAATTTTCTTCTTTGATCATTAAACATGAAGTTTATTTATTTATTTATTTATTCATTCATTCTTAATGAGTTTACATTAACTGACAATTTGCTTGGAAACTGCATCAGAACCATTTGTGAGTTAACTGGGGAAAAAATAAACAAAAGAAAATGTAACACTTTAAAGAAATGACGGCCAGTTACAGCACCTGCCATATAGATTTTCTATTATACATCAATGTACATTTTAATTGCAAATATTGATGTTAAAAATGTTCGTATTTGGTGGTTGCCCTGGAGTTTAGTGGTTTTATCCATATAGAGTCAACATATAGAACCTAGACATTTTTCTGTTTACCTTTTATTCCCTTAAAATGTCTTAATTCATGTGTAATCATATTGTATATTTCATTTGATGTTCATTAATCTCTGAAGCAGTAGATTTTTTTCCCCAGCTCAAATTCCTTATTTGCTGTTTAAGTGGAAAAACAATGTCCAAATAGTAACTTTTATTTTTTTTCTTGTGAACCAAGTTGAGTCCAATCCAGTTAATGTTTTAGTAGTTTATCGTGCTATTGTATTTATTTTCCTCGTTAGAACTGCAGTAGACAGAGTTTTAAATAAGAGGATAGTAATTCTCTCAGCTCGGTTTACATGTTTTACCATATTTTAATCCAGCACAGTATCAGTGCAGAAAGTGTGAATATGTTGTGTTTGTAACACAACATGTGTTCGTTAACACTGCTTCACTGATTTACGTTTGGCAGTGCTGAAATATTTGTGAACATTCTCATAAATTCAGTGGAAAAATTAGTTTGCTAATTTACTCGTTATTTGTGATCCACAAAACTGTTTTTCTTCCTAACTTGATGTGCAATACTAGATAAAATTATCAAGGGCAAATATTAACTTTATTAATATTAACAAATAATAACTTATCGTACGTAGTCAAGTATGTACGATAGAGCTCAATTTATTTTTGCTGTAGAAATGACTGAAGTTGTACTTCTCAGAATACATTGCATAGGACTTAATGGAGAGAGTAAAGAGGGAGACCTAATAGTATTTAATGTTCAGTTATGTTGAGAACTGTTTCAGTTACACAGAGTTATCATTGTGGTACTTTTACATAAAGAGGATGTTTTGGCAGCTTTATTCAATGAGCATTTAATACTAAGCATTTAAAGGGATAGTTCACCCAAAAATGAAAATTCTGTCATTAATTACTCACCCTCATGTCATTCCAAACCTGTAAGACCTCCGTTCATCTTCAGAACACAAATGAATATATTTTTGATGAAATCCGAGAGCTTTCTGACCCTCCATAGACAGCAAGGGTCCTACCACCATCAAGGCACAGAAATGTGACATCAGTGGTTCAACCGTAATGTTAATTTAACCCTAATTTGTGAATAAAAGTCGTTATTTTTGTTTTCTTTGCGCACAAAGTATTCTCTTAGCTTCATAAAATAAGGGTTGAACCACTGATGTCACATGGACTGTTTTAACGATGTCCTTACTACGTTTATGTGCCTTGATCGTAGTTGGCCATTTCAACTAATTGCACTTTATCTGGCAAACACAAAGTCCAACCACAATGAAACTTAAAACACAGGCAACAGGGCATTCAAAAAATATGGATTTTTTTATTTATTTTGCCCATAAGGGGGGCAACAACTAAAAAGCTCTGCAACAGTCTGATCAAAGAAAAATTAAATGTATATCTTTATATACATATCTTACTACTTTCATAGTTATCAAGCCTCGGCAGTGAGCTTTCATTGCTTTTTATTCTTACAGGATCCAAATTAAAATATTGAAACAATGTCACAGAGTCTAGTCTAGTGTGACCACCACATAATACATCATTATATTCTGAACATATCTCATTTAAGAAAACGCTCTCCAATTAATTTCTATCCAAACGCTGTGCTGCCGTGATAAATGAGAGCACCACACAGCTTAGTTTAAAATACCGTGTTTTTAGAAAAAAAAAAAGTGTTTTTATTATTTCTGTAGCCATGTATCATCTATCATAATCATGGAATGAAAAAAATATGCTTATAGGCAGGTGTTAAAGAATGTTAAACAGGATTAAGAACCACTGAAACAGAAGCTCTCAAAAAATGTAAAAATTGTTTTGAAGTCTGGATGTAATATACTTATGTTATTTTATATATATATAATACAGTTGAAGTCAAAAGTTTACATACACCTTGCAGAATCTGCAAAATGTTGATTATTTTACCAAAATAAGAGGGATCATACAAAATGCATGCTATTGTTTTAGTACTGACCTGAATGAGATATTTCACATAAAAGATGTTTACATATAGTCCACAAGAGAAAATAATAGTTGAATTTATAAAAATGACCCTGTTCAGAAGTTTACATACGCTTGATTCTTAATACTGTGTTCTTACCTGAATGATCACAGCTGTGATTTTTTTTTTTTTTTTTTTGTTGTTGTTGTTGTTGTTGTTTAGTGATAGAGCTTCATGAGTCCCTTGTTTGTCCTGAACAGTTAAACTGTCTGCTGTTCTTCAGAAAAATCCTTCAGGTGCCACAAATTCTTTGGTTTTCCAGCATTTTTGTGTATTTGAACCCTTTCCAACATTAACTGTATGGTTTTGAGATCCATTTTTTCACACTGAGGACAACTGAGGGACTCATTTGCAGCTATTACAGCAGATTCAAATGCTCACTGATGCTCCAGAAGGAAAAAACATGCATTAAGAGCTGGGGCGTGAAAACTTTTGAACAGAATGAAGAGGAGTACATTTTTCTTGTTTTGCCTAAATATCATATTTTTTCATTTAGTACTTCCCTTCAGAAGCAACAGAAGATACTTACATGTTTTCCAGAAGACAAATTAAGTTAAATTTACCTTGAACTTCAAATTCAAAAAGTTTTAATGCATGGTTTTTCCTTCTGGAGCATCAGTGAGCGTTTGAACCTTCTGTAATAGTTCCATATGAGTCCCTCAGTTGTCCTCAGTGTGGAAAGCTGAATCTCAAAATCATATAGTCATTGTTGGAAAGGGTTCAAATACACAAAAATGCTGGAAAACCAAAGAATTTGTGGGACCTGAAGGATTTTTCTGAAGAACAGCAGGCAGTTTAACTGTTCAGGACAAACAAGGGACTCATGAACAACTATCACTAAACGAAAAAACACAGCTTTGGATCATTCAGTTAACAACACAGTATTAAGAATCAAGTGTATGTAAACTTTTGAAAGGGGTAATTTTTATAAATTCAACTATTATTTTCTCTTGTGGACTACATGTAAACATCTTTTATGTGAAATATCTTATTCAGGTCAGTACTAAAACAATAGCATGCATTTTGTATGATCCCTCTTATTTTGGTAAAATCAACATTTTGTAGATTCTGCAAGGTGTATGTAAACTTTTGACTTCAACTGTATATGTGTGTGTGTGTTTATGTATATATGGTCACCTTATTTTAAGGTTCAGTTCTAGCTATTAACAAACCATTAACTACAACTTTTGCCACAATAAACTCCGGATTTGCTGCTTATTAATAGTTAGTAAGGTAGTTAAGTTTAGGTATTGGGTGGGATTGGGGATGTAGAATAGGCAGAATATACTTTATAAGTACTAATAAACAGCCAATATGTTAAAAAAAGGCATGCTAATAAGCAACTACACTCTTAAAAAAAAAAAAAAAAAAAAAAGGTCCTTAAATGGTTCTTTGGCAGGATGTATAGTTCCATGAAGAACCTTTAATATCCAAAGAACCTTTCCATTGCACAAAAGGTTCTTTGTAGCACAGAACGGTTCTTTAGACTATTTAATGGTTCTTCACACTCACTTAACTATAGTTAACAGTGAGAATTGGTCCCTATACTTTTTTCTCTAGCCAAAATATTTTGGCAGTCGAAGTTTTCTAAATATACCAGCTGTAGTTTATTTTTGTAGATGTTACAGTTGTTTATAGCACTAAGTGAGTATTCTGCTGCGGTTAGCGTGTAGAGAATGAGATGAGGAATAGCTGGTGAATGCTCAATGACAGTCAAACAGATGAGGGACTGTCTTTGGGGCCTGTGGGCGCCCTCGGGTTCTCGTGAATGCTGCTACAGAGAGGATTTCATGCAGGGGTGGGAGGCCTGGACACAGACCGCATGCCTATAGCCCCTCTCACAGACATGCTTCTCGTGCCTCAGTCCCACTGCTTCATACTGTGTGGGTCTGTTTGTTGCAGCAGGGCTTTAGCTGAGTTGGGTTAACTTTTCTCTGAAATCTGATCAGTCTTGGAAGTATCTTTTATGGTGTAGTGTTTTGGTGCATGATCCAGACACTGCAACCACATGCATATAGAAGGAGAATATACACACTAGCAGAATAACAATATATCCAAAATACACAATTATTTAAAAAAAGACATGATATACAGATTAGACAATGCACGGAATTAAAATGTGTATATACCCTATACATATACCACTTTCGAGACCAAATTTGAAGTGGGAATATCCTGTTTGAAATGTCCCACACCAAAACACTGAGCCATGACTCAACAAGGACATTTTGTGTTCTGCTAATGGGCAAAATCATAAATTAAAGCAACATCCAGACTGTCCCAAAATAAGTATATTGTCATTTGTTATTCAAAACTATCTAAATGTCAGATGATGAAATGCACTTCTAGATGTTAGTGCTATATAGTTTTCTGTTAAACAAGCAAAATAACTGAAAACATAGGTATTCATTGATACACAGACAACTGTTATAGTGTATTTATTGTACATTGCACATTCATACAATACATGCAGCAAAATGCATAAAAGTTTATTTTTACATTCCACCAACTGTCCATGCTTATTGGTCACCGCTATCTTGGAAATTAGATGAAGCTCAGTGCTGCCACCATACTGAGGGAAATCTCGTGTTATAATCATTGAAGCAAACAGCACTGCAAAATCAATGTCTTATTTACATTGTTGCTTTTTATAATGAAAGGATTTGCGGACGTACTTCAGCACTTTCACCGTGCAACCATAGTCCTGAGAATCTTATTTAAAACCAAAAAAAAACATTCCCATGGTTTATGTTCTGTCGTTGTTATATTCTCACTTCTTGTGATGATGTCTGGTTTTCTTAGGTTCAAAGCAATGTTGTTATCTTTACCTGTTTCTAGTTTTGCACCTCTTTTTTGGGCATATGCTGGGTACTTCTCAATTAGAAGTCTGCGTCCTAGTAAGGTTATGTCCTTCTGATGCACCTTATTTTTTAATATAAGAGCGGGGGCAGCTTTTTGTAACCAAATAGCTTCATGGCTTGGCTGTGTCATAAATGTTTCTGCCCCCACGGTCACAGCATGAAAATACTATTAACATTAAATCTGAAAAAATGTTTACTGACTTTCTATTAATGAAATTCAGTTAATGACAACTGTCTGTGGTCTTCCAGTAGTTTACATTACACACAGTTTAGCATTATGTGATTAATTTACAAATAAATGAATAAATAAAAAAAAAAGGCTTATCTCCTAAATTTTTTTTTGTATTGCGTCTCATAATGAAATTGGATGATCTCATTTATTTTCCTTTGAATTTGAATTCTTTGAATGTGTGCAAAGGATTGTGGGTTATCGAAGGATAAGCTTGCTGCATCTTTCAAAATACGCTGAATGAAAGATGCAAAGTGAAGGCTGCCTTTCAAGCATCCTTCAAATTGACATAGCCTTCGATGGAGCTTGATGGCTTGGCAGCATTTGCAGCCTTACCAGGATGCCGCCTTTGAATTTAGCAGAATTTGAACCCATAGCCTTCTGTTTCCTCTGTTCATTGTCAGCTCGTTTAAACTGTTGTCTTTGTTTAAACCTTCCTCACTTGATTTCCTCTGTTTTGTTCCACTGGATTAGAAAAAGAAAAGAACTATATAACTCAATTTTTGTTTTGTATTGCATGATCATGTCTGAGGTCAGTTTACCTTGCCACTGCAGTTAAGGCCATTTAATCTGGTTCAACTAGCTTCAGCAAGGAGCCTTTAGCTTCTTGTGTCATTCATGCTAGTGTGCAACAGAGAATTCCGTGTTGAATTCAAATGGGTCAAGTGATCACTCGCTGTGTTCATCACTGAATAGAGCGGCTGGTTTTGCTGATTGACCCACTAATTGACCTGCCCACCGGGTAGGTCCTAGAGCTCTCGATGCCCAGCCAATACTATTCATTCTTACCAGCATTCAACTTTGTTCAAGTTTACATGTGCTTGCATTTGCTTCATTATCTAAACCAAGTATTCAAAAAAACATAAACAGCATTATATATATTGACCCTTTTCCTCTGTCATAACATTTACTGAACATTAACATTTCACCAAGGCATGAACCAACATTACATTCAATGATCTCTTTGTGGAGATGGAAGGCACAGAGAATTCACCAATGAGGCGGTACACAGTATGTTGTTGTTTGCAGTAAGAATACAGTTCGAAGCCCAAAGCAAGCATAACCGAAACATCACTAGTGTAACCAATCCAAAGAGCTTTCAGGGTGAAACAGGAGTGGTTCCCCGACCCAGAAACTCAGCACAGCAGATGAATA
Organism: Tor tambroides; assembly: GCA_021397915.2. Classification (NCBI taxonomy): domain Eukaryota; kingdom Metazoa; phylum Chordata; class Actinopteri; order Cypriniformes; family Cyprinidae; genus Tor; species Tor tambroides. The sequence continues at coordinate 22,228 of JAFVLL020026498.1, forward strand.
AAAAAGAAGGTAAACTGTGTACAAACAAATAAAAACTAAAACATTCAACTTTTCACATACAAAGTCCATACAACAAAACCTAACACTCTGAGGAATATTATAGTACGTACATATCAATCTAAGTAGGGCAAAAATAGCAAGTGACATTAACTCATGGCTCCTGCTACAGCAAATGGTTACACTCTTGATAAAGGCCCTAAATCCTGCTCCTGGAGGACCAGTGTCCTGCAGAGTTTAGCTCCAACCTGCCCCGACACACTTGCTTGGAACTTTTCTGGGTGCGCTCCACTTAGACACACGCTTCCCTAAGCACTTCCCCTTAACACCTTAACAGCCCAAATGTTTGGTGTTTTAAGAATAACAGCCTTTTTGATTATGACTGCATATATGCTGCAAGGCAAGACTTCGTCAGACCTTTGCACGCTAGTAAGACGTGTTTCCAAACAACACAGAATTACTGCAGCAAAAGTAACCGCAAACTTCGTATTGATCTTGAAGACCCTGTTTTCACAAAATCCAACATCACCGACTTGCCCTGGCCAGCTCAATCACCTGGCTTGAATATTATCAAACCACTGTTGGGCAGTGGTTTGGAGATAAGAGTAAGAAGATGATTCACTCCTCCAACATCTCTGGTGTTTTGAGAAAACATTCAACTGGAGACAGTTTTATGAATCTATTCAAAAAGGTTGGAATTCTGCACTAAAGGCAAACGGTGGTAAAATACCTTAATTAAGAAATACTGCATATTTCTCAGGTGTTCACATGATTTTGTCCAACCCTTGTATGCATACTTCAGGCAGGACTGTATACCACAACACGATATGATTATCACGGTATAGCAAATCATGCTTAATTTAAACCCACCCTAGTGTGTGATATACAAATGATTTTGAGATTTTGCACAGATGTCTTGTCACTGTCTGTGATAAGAGCTGCTACCATCATATCATGAGCAAATTTGTTGGTCAAACTTTGAGCTATGTGTGGCCACACATGCAGGGGTTAAAGCATTGTACACATGTTCGAACTCTTCCTAATCAAACATCTAATTAGCTCGTTATTAGTGTCTCCAAGACCTAAAAAGTATGGGTCAGAATAGGGAGACATCCAAAATGTGTACTGTTTTTGTGCCTCCAGGAATAGGGTTGTAAAACGATGGTGTAGAAGGAAGTACTGTGCAAGAAGTGGGCTGGGAACACAGGAGGCTGAACTCTGAATGGTAGCCTTCCAGGAGCAGGTCTGGCCACCTCCATTTTACAACCTGTAGTGACCACAGACAGTGAAAGAGAGATGTTGAAAATGCAAAGAGAAAACAGGCTGGTTTTAGTGCATGCTCTGTGGACATGGCCTGGAATATCGCCTGGACTCATGGCTTTGTGCATATTCAACAACTGTTTGAAGAATTAGGTTATGTCCGCTACAGAGAAATGGAATATACTAAGATCTGCAGCATCTGCCACAGGAGCCCTTTCTGCAAAGATGGTGTTATTTTACTCGAAACAAGCATAGAAATGATTGAGCTTCGGAGATAGAGAGCAGTACCTGTTTTGCTACTCCACATGCCCAAAAATAAAAGCAGATGTCTGTGCGAAAACTGGCCATTAATTCATGGTGTCTGGTTGAGGTAGATGCATATCGTTTTGGTTGGCACTAAATGATCAATGCCAATAATCAAAATGGAGAAATGGCACAGACTCTGGAAAAGGATAAATTCTTAGCTTGCCTGTGTTTGCGCACACTATCAAATGGAGTATACTTTTGAAAGGCTATAATTTCCTCTGCAGATTGTAACCTGCATTTGTAAGGGATTTTTGAATGCCATTTAAATAGCAAAAAGGAGTGACAAGGGTGCAGTGCTGAGGGGCACCAAAGAAATTTATTCATATTCTAGCTCTAAATCTGGTTGTACTTGAGAATTACATGGAAGATCATTCATAATACCATTCTATACCACATTCTGTGGAGGTACTATACTCTTGTATGGGATTACATGAAGTTCCTGGGCCCAGCTCAGTATGTATTTGTTTTTAGTTGATCAGCTTGCTAATTACTGCTAATATGACTGTTTAAATGCTTTAATTATCTATTTACTTTCTAGCAATTTTTACTGCATGAATTTACTTTTTTCTCCATTATCTCAGGATAATCTACTGGAGTTTTTTTGTTCTTTACCACAGTTGCCTTTGTCTGATATTTTGTATAATGTACTATCTATTAGGTATAAATCCACTAACTTTCCACTAACATTTCATACGCGATTTTCAAAGTTGTAGGATCACTGTTTCTTTCACACAACATGACTGTTTTGGGTATTATGAAGTTCTTAAACAACTTGGTTTACCTGTGTCATTTAATTGTGGCAGTGATGCGCATCACCAAATAGTAATTAGGCTTCCCACTACACCAAATTGTTCTGAATTGTACCAAACCTTACAGATTGATAATACTCTATCACCGCATAACACTCACATATTATACATGCTATAGAGCAAATCCCATCTGCTTGATTTTATTTTATATCATCAACAAATGTACACTGTACTGTCACCCAGCTCTAAACGGCTAAATGTCAACAATTAGGCATTATAACATCATAAAACTTTGTAAAGCTGCTTTGAAACAAAGTGTATTCTGAAAAGTGCAATGCAAATAAATTGACTTGACTAAAAGGGCAATAATTTGTCTCATTTAAACAGAAAATAAGCAAAGTTTTAAGATTTTGAACAACATTTTAAAGCGTGCAATTACTTGAGTCTGCTTAAGGTTTAGTTTTTGGACTGTTTAAGGCCACTAATCAAATGTAAACACATTGGTAACCCATTTGTATAGAAGGTGTGGTTTGTTTGCTTCCACTAAAGCACACAAGATGTCTCTGAAATTCTGAAATGTCACATTATTAATAATATAATGTGTATAGAAAATAGAAGCATTTTCAGTAGTTACCTCAACTTTTTGTCTCTTTTTGGACCGACCTTAATGATTCAGTTGGACCAGCCACACCTCACAAAATGGACTTCAGAAATGAGATGAGTTTCACTTTGCAGAGAATTCGCAAAATCCAGCCTGGGGAAGTTATTACAGTCACACTGTTTCCTTTGTCCTTCTACAGTAACGTTGTGGTGGCACAAAGAAGCTCTGTAAGAAACACTAGAATTCAGATTCTCTTGTGTTGTGTGGTACAGTAGTGGCTTTGTCTCGCTGCACTGGGTTCAAACCTGACGACCTTCTGAGGAAGCACTGCTCTGAAATCTATGAATCTCTAGATCTGTTAACATGTACGTTTTTATGAAGAATCATAAAACTACTGTCTATGAATTTATTACAAATGGCAAAGTTTCCATAATTTCTCATGTTTATTACAGAGCTTCTGGATCTTTTGTCAAAGAAAAGTGATTGGTAATGCAATGAACAGGTTTTTTTTTTTTTTTTTTTTTCTTCTTCTTATGTGGACTTTGTGAGAGAATCTGTAGCACTTGTTGCCTGCGCGGCTGGGGGTGGGGGTTGTTGGGGTAGGTGATGACAATGATCTTACTGTGAAATGTCAGATAACTCCCGATGTTTCTGTGCAGGACTGGGGGAGGCGGACCTCAACCAGAACAATGGGTGCTCCAGCAAGAGTCCAGTGGTGACTGACTCCATGAACGCTGCAGTAGATCACAGCAGCTGGAACCATCCGAGCACAGACGACCCTAATGCCTCAGGGCCCCGCCCCCACTTGGTCCGCCTCTTTTCTCGAGATGCCCCAGGTCGCGAGGACAACACCTTCAAAGACCGCCCCTCGGAGTCTGATGAGCTGCAGACCATCCAGGAGCACAGCGGAACTGGCTCAGAGTGCGATTCCGAGTGTGCAGAGTAGGACTTAAAGTAGATTTCCTCTTTGCCGTCTCTTTCCTCACTCCTATTTTGGAAACAAAACACCGCTGCAGAGATTAAAGCTAACACTTAGCATGGCATCTGCAAGCTCTTCGCAGTCAACATTCAGGCTGGGTCGCAGTAAGAAGAACCCTACTGTTATGGATCAGATCGGAAAGTTCTTTGGAGGGGATAAAAAGAAGAAGGGAAAGGTGAGGATTGAGCAGGCATTCAGAGTTCTCCACATGAGCCTTTACTACTGTTCTGTTTGCGTGAATTTTTCTTGACCTGCAATTATTGTTTGATTCCGAGATCACCACCAGTAAATGAGTTGCGTGTGATTTTTCTTTTTTTATTGATTTTTATCTCTTGATCTCTAAGTTTATTACACGTTGCTGTCATATAGTATCCAGTATTGAATAAAGCTGCAGTTTGTTATAGGATTTTACTGTGATTCAGGGATTCAGCATACAGTGTGATGTTTATAAACAACATGATTTTAGCTTTTATAAAATGTTCAAATGTATTCGAAAAGCCTGTGTAACAAAATTAAGTGTTTTTATGACTTTTCACTGACAGCAACTGCAACGTTGAAAAGTTTGGTAGTAATCAGAAAAGATGGTACCTATAGCATATTGTACAATGAGTGGTACTGTCTCAACCAGGATGTTTATGTTGGCGAAGAGAATTTTCACATATCTATGACATTTTCTTATACAGTATGTGACCGATAAATATTTTATAGCCATTTTCGAATCCATTTATCTGCTAACATCATGGTGTTAAGGGAGCACCTCAGGGTTTTTCACGGTACAGACAGAGGCCATTACTGATCAGTTTGCTTTCTAAAATGAATTTGCATAGTTTTGGAAATGATATTTAACATTTGTTATGCTTGTGAAATTATGCAATTTCTAGAGCCTTAACTTTTAAGAAAAGAGGGAGATCATATTTTTCTTCTAAAATAAAGATATTTAAGCTTTTAGGTGACGAACACCAAAGTTGGGATACTCTTTTGCTTTGTGGGAAAATGTGAAATGAGATCTCGATTATGTAAGTTTATATTTGTGACCTTATTTTTAAAGTGCCATATGATGGTTAAAATGTAACGTTTCAGAATTACTGACTTGTGCAGTGTGTAACATTTTAATTAACTAGTTTTAATATAGCTAAAACTTTTGTGGGGAAAACAATGTGACAAAGAGATTGAGATGTCGTAGTTCCAGTTGTGTAATAGTTTTGTCTCAGACCTATATGTTGCTGCTTTAACCAGATTTTTCAAACATGTCTCAGGTTAACTCATCTCTCTTATGTAACCATGTGATCTTTAAGTGTTAAAGGGATAGTTCACCCAAAAATGAAAATTGTCATCATTTACTCACCCTTAAGTAGTTCCAAACCTGTATGAATGTCTTTGTTCTGCTGAACACAAAGGAAGATATTCTGAAGAATGTGGGAAACAGAGCAGTTCTGGGGCTCCATTGACTTCCATAGTATTTTTTTTTTTTTTTTACAAACTTTCTTCAAAATATCTTCCTTTGTGTTCGGCAGAACGAAGAAATTCATACAGGTTTGAAACTACTTGAGGGTGAGTAAATGATGACACAATTTTAATTTTTGGGTGAACTATCCCTTTAATGCCTCACTAGTAACCCCTATGGATTGTGTCCCATTTGTAACACTTTGTAACAACAACAGCTTGTGTAACCTACATATTCTGGAGCAACCCTGAAGATGTTCCTTAGCCTGATCCTGTCCTGAGCTTTTTGACATTTGCTTGATTAAAATGTATGTAACATGAACATTGGCTTTTTTGTTTATTTGTTTTGAAATAGTGAGGCAGTTTTGCTCTTTAAAAAGATTTTGTTGCTATGTGCGTTTTATTTTTATTTTTTTAACTGGTGTGGTCACAATGTGAATTTGAAATTGCCAAGGGCTGACAAGTCAGGTCAAATTCATATGCATAAGCAAGATTAAGCAGTTTTTGAAAATTATTAATGAAAATACAGTTGGTTTTAAATATCCATTTGTCAAAATGTTTGATGCGATTTCAATTAAAAAAAAAAATCTTTGTAATATTAAAAGATCCTATGATTATTTTGTACTGACAGGAATCTGTTAATATTTGAATACAGAACATAAATTTTAACATTAGTTAATAAACCACTACGGATATGAGAACAACACTATAGGTTCAGTTTATTATTCACAGGCAGCCTTTCCTTGCTGCAAGTGTTGGGCAATTAATTACTATTACTGAATTATTACTATTTGATGAAGATTTATAATTCTATAAATATTTAGATTATGAATTTGCTCTGACATTGTTTAAAAGGTGGTTTCTTCAGAAGATCCTTAATTTTGAAACTTCTAGGTCCGGTTTCACAGACAGGACTTGGCCTTAGTTAAATTAAGGTTTTTAAGCAGCTTCTATAAAAATGCCTTGGGATAAAACGTTACATGTGTGCATCTTGAGACACAACAATGGCACTGACATGTTTTAAGATATGTCAGAGCAAGATATTTTCAGTTGAGACAGCTCTAACATGCATTTCAGTCTGGGACTTAAGCCTTGTCTTTGAAACCGGAGGCCAGTGTAGCCAGTTAGATTCAAAATTTTTAATGCAAGAAGTGAAATACAGTGGAAAAAAAGTTATGCAATGCTTAACCTTACTAACAAGCAAAACAACTAACAGTATACTTTCTGCAGTCCCCCAGGAGCAATATGTGGTAACTGCTCTGCAATACAGTGAAGGAAGGGGATTTCAGTTTATGGATTGACCCAGTGCCTCAGCGAGGCAACCGTTTCATCATTTCATCAAGATGAAACAGAATGCAAGGGGAAAATGTGTTGAATCTGGGAGAGGGAACTGGGCATGATGCCATTGAGGTACAAGGCTTCATAAAACAAAACAGAATGGCTCCGAAACAGAACATTTGTTCACAGTGGCCACCTTCTGTTCCTAAACTAATGCTAGTACTCATAAAATGTGAAAGCCCAGGCCCCATATCTCACTGAGTCACAGATGGTGATGAGTCCAGCCCTTTAGAGGGTTCCCATGGTGTTCCTCCCATCTCTCCTTGGCCATCATCCTTCTCTCAAGCTTAAGGCTAAACCCGATGTCAGATCTGGAAGATAGGAAGCTGTCAAGTTAGAATTTTTTTTTGCTCAGCATATATGTACAAGAACAACACCAAAAGAAATAGATATTCACAGAGGCATTTTTTTTTCTTTTTATCAAGCAGAAAATCCAAATGGTTCTAATAGCTAAAAATTCTGAAGACTGCGAGCCTATGCATTATTTTCACTTTGCTGATACAGTACCTCATATTTTATAATATAGGACACTTTTTTTTTTTTTCCCCTTATTGATCGAGTCAGGAGTTGTAGTCTGACTGACAGTCTAAGATCATGGAGGTAGAGACTTTAGTAAAGCCAGCAATAGAGGTCTGGCTTATTGGTGAGTGTTTGCATAACAATCTCGCTAGTTGTTTAGGTCTCTGTTGCGGTTTTAGCTCGTCCTGGCATGATGTGTTTGTGGCCTTTGCTGACCACCTGCAACGAGTGATTGTCTGGTCATAGAGATTGCTGGACTGTGTTATGGTCTTTGCTGTATGCGAGGAAACCATCTGGCCTGTGGCCTGTAGCATGACGCGAGATGAACAAACTCAGAGTTTCAGAGTAGGTTTAGAGTTGACAAAACCAAACAAATCCAACCTATTTTAGATCAGGATCAGCGGGCTCACAAAGCTCGATATAAACATTCTCTGTCAACTCAGAGTTTGAACCAGAGTTTGTGATTAACTCTGGAGCACTTGCTGATGCCTGAAAGTGTGACACGTGCAGCAAACAGCCAATCACGTGGAACGTGGAGAGCATCAGCAAAGCGTCAGTTGGATTCACTTCTCGCGAGAGTCAGCGCAATTCACTTTTCTGCTGAAGATTAAGAGATTAAGATTAAGATGTCGTTATTAAAAATAAATTTAAATGCATTTTCAAGGCAGGGATAAATACTTAGAAGGCAGCAGAAAGAAAATGTATGACTATGCAAAAGAATAAACAGAATTTAATTATATATTTTCACACAGAGCTCAAAAGGAAAACATGAGTTTAGTCATTTTACAAGTTAGATATATTAAAGCTTATCTATATGTATCTATATTTAATTTAATTTAAATGCAAAGCTTAAAATCAATTGCCACTTCATATATTATATGAATTATAAACAACTATAATTAATATAATATAAACATAATAAGTAGCCGGAAAAGTCGGGCGATTTTGTCTCTAAAATTCTAACTGCTTTAATTTGGAGCAAGAGATACAGGGGAGTGGCTTCATTGCATCAGATATATGTCACTTTGCTCATAGCTGATTGGTCCAGTTTGGGTTTGTGATCTCTAAATAAAACCTGTTCTGGAGCAGGGTAGCTGTGTAACGTAAGTTACCATGGTGACGAAACCCGCTCAAAACCAACCCATCTTCTTGAGCCCGAAAACTCAGAGTTTGCTCAAACTAAACGCAAACTTACCTTGGGTAAAACCCGAAACCGGCTTTGTGCTACAGGCCACAGGATACAATCTGGATCAAGCTGACTATGGTAACCTCGGGATAGGTCTGAGGATGAGTGATCAAGTCAGACAGAGACCAATATGAATGTAAATGCCATTCACCAGCCCTGTGATGGACTGGGAGGGTGTCCCCCGCCTGTGGCCCGAGTCGCTGGGATAGGCTTCAGCATTCACGTGGCCCAACAGAGGATAAGCAGTTTGGGGCATGGATGGATACAAAGGCCTGTTCACACCAATTAATTGCAGTAATTAATGCATCTCTTCAGACCAACATGAGCATGTGTCTGTGACAGTTTTTTTTTTTTTAAAAAATCTCTTTTCCATTACACTGTGAAGAAAACTGGCCATGCAGGAGGTTTCATGTGTTTGGTCATACGCCCAGAGCCGCTGCTGTTAAACATACAGTACATAAAACCATGACTCATGAACAGATTGTGCTAAAAGATAGTGAACAGCAGAGGAAAAATCTGGGACCAGTTATCTTGTCCCTGTTTCTGTGTCCAAAATAGGATACTGTATAGTAGGTTCTACATTTGGCTTGAAACTTGCAACTGTTAAAAAAGTCAGTAATCAATATAGTATGAATTTGTGCAGTCTGAATGAAATTTGGATGTACTCCATCTGCCTTGCTGTCATTTTCATGTGATCTACAGCATCACTTGTTTCACTGCCATTCACAAATCCTCTCCTGTGGCCTCATGGGATAGTAAAGTGTCCATCGGTTGCACACTTCAGAAGTAATCTGGGTACTTTTCACCTACTGTTTTACTATGCGGGGTTGGTGTTTGGTGTCGTTTGTGAATGCAAAACAGTGAATACATAAATCTCTGACTTTCTTTCTTCTTTGTGACAAGCAGGTGTCAAAAATAAAAAAGTTATGTAGCATTTTTTGTCCCAGAGTAACCAGGGTATTTCTGCTTTGCTGAAAGCACCATCTACTGTCACAGAGTGAATCTACATGTTCATTCAGCTCTTCTGCTGTTTTTTTTTATGCATCGGTCTGAACAGAAAAATTGCACGCAAACGTCTTACGACCCTCAAAAAATACTGTACCCTCATCCTCCCACAAACCCTAACCCCCAACATAACAGGGTACCAGCCAAAAAAAAACATTACAATATTAACATATGAACAAGTCTGACAATGTAAGATTTTGTCTTTATTTTGAACAATATATCTATCTATACATTAACAATTAACAGAATATCAGGGATCTATTTTCTGCCTCAGTCCTCACTAGTTTTTCTGGCCAGTAAAAGATGTGAAAGCTGTGTTGGCTTATGTACAGAGCTAAACCTACTACACTGAATGACTACAATAAATCAGTAACAAGCATACTTCATACATCATACATAAATTATATACAGTATATATAGAGAGAGAGAGAGAGAGAGAATATGCTTGTTACTGAATCATTGTAGTTAATTTTGGAGAAATGTAAAAACAATTGGCTTTATACTGTCTGTATCTGTATTTGGATACAACCAAATGTAGGAGGGACTTAAACCAGAAGTTTCGCTAAAGTACATGAAAAGCCCATTTAAATTTTTATTTTTTTCCCTTTATAGCTTACATTTAGAAAATATGCCTTGCATAATTCAAAACATTTTTTATACCTAAGTTCAAAATTTCTCTAAGTTTCTGTTAATATTTAACACAATAATATCAAGTTTTAAAATAAAAGGAAAAAAGTTCTTTAGTACAGTATTTGTCTGTATGGACTGTGGATAGCTCTTGCTCATCACCATATTACTGCTATTAAAAACTCCTATTAGAAAGTACAAAAACCAATAGAACCCATTATAATCAGTGATACTGTCTACAGCAAACATGGTGTGGCTTAACAAATCACTGGCTATAAACAGAGAGCAACACTCACATCTCAAAATTAAAAAACAAACAAACAAAAAAACATGGATTGGACCAAGTCCCCACCACACTTTTTTTTTTTTTTTTTCCTTTTACAATAATCACTCGGATGTATGTCACAACGTGGAAGAAAAGATCTGTCACTACTTCAGTTTCATCACAGCTTTAAACATTTAAAAGGACAGCAGTGCCTGCAGATGACCTAAGACTGACCTGAGAAACGTTTTCCCTGCAAACAGTTCAGCAGTTAATATGTGTGTCCTGTATTCCTGACCACTAAACCAGCAATTGATAGTTTTCAGTCACGTGAGCGGCTCGAAGACTTGGAGGGCAAAACATCCATAGAACTGCTGCACAAGCGTGTTAATTTTTCATCTGTTTCCCAGCCGCAAATATTTAGATCACCTCTCAGAAGAATAAAACAAAGGTATTTCTGAAAAAACTGCAAGTTTTGGCCATCTGAAATCCATATTAAGCACCCGCGGCAATATTTCAATCATAAACAGTGCGACAAAACGTTGTAAAAACACTTAAAGTGCCTTAATATATTTAAAACAGTAATATTAAAAGATCAAATTCAGTAATCTCTATATTAATGATGCATAGTTTACACAGGCAAGCAGATGAGGCCGGGAACATGAACGCAGTCCGCTTAACGGTTCAGTGTTTTCCTTCTAATGGTTTTCTATGGGAAGCCATTTAATGTGAAACTTTGCACATTGCGTTTATATTCTGGCTTCATCCTCTTGCCTGTACAAAATATACATCATCAATAAGGTGTCTACTGAGTCTCGCCTTTTAATATCTGCGTTTTACTATATTATTACTTGATGCAATCTGCGTAAAAAATACCTGGCGGTCAGTGGAGCAAAGCTTCGTTTTGCCCGCCAGGTGGGCGTTCCTATAAGACGTCACGTGAAAACTATCAATTGCCAATCATTCATGAATTAACCGTCCTTGAGTCAGTGCTTTCTTTTCAGCGAACTGGCTGAACAGTTACAAAGCCATCTGAATCAGTTCACACTCATTCGAACTGCTTTCTCACCGAATCATCTAAACAGTTTTTATATTATTAAGAATTCTTCATAATTCTTCATTCTTCACACACATTCCCCGTGCTTTTCCGGATAAGGTATGTGGGTCATTTTTGGTAAACGAGAGGCATGTTTTGTTCTTTTTTTTAGATAAAATTGTTGCTATGTACCTATTTACATTTAGTATACTTTTCTATATTCAGTAAAGGTTTAGGACATTTTGATTTGAATTCCAATACCTGTGTTTATGCTTACGCACAGTTACTTACGTTACTTACCACTATTTCCCCCCAGTGGAAACAGTAAAACCACAGACAAATTAGCACAAATCCAGATGTTAAATAAAATCTATAGGCCTATTTGCGATTTAATTTTTATTTTAAAATGTTGCTGCAATTACATCCTTTTTTACCTTTTTGATCTGTGGTGGGAACGTGGTGATTTTGTTACATATTAAACCTCTTAAACTCAAATATGTATTTTAAAACAACATTATCACAATTAATAATGCACAAATAGTTTTCACCCCACAGAATACAAATATGCAAACATTTGATGATTTATTGGTATTTAAAGGTTATTTCAAGTAGGGGGGGGGGACACCCCTTGCCACCATAAATGAAGAATGACCCATTTGCACAGCAGCAAAAAAATTGCTAGTCAACCGTTGGAATCCTCCTCACACAATGGACAGACGAACCTGGACTGTGTATTTGTTGGACATTATCTCGATGGAACTCTCTACTTCTCCTATACATGGATCTAACGTGAAAACTGTAAATTCATGACATTCAGCTTTTAATGTTGTCTTCTTTTCTAAAATCTTTGTAAAAATTATTTTATTGTTATTTGTTTATCTGTTAATATTAATTAATGTGTTTATTATTATTATTATTATTTTATTTTATTTATTTATTTATATATATATTTTTTAAGTCTACCAAGGGGTGGGATGGGTTGGGGTGGGTTTTAAATTTGTACAGCTGCTTTTTGTTTTGTACTACTGTTCCACAAAACAAAACTCAATAAACAATTATTAACAAAAAAAAAAAAAAAAAAAAAAAAAGAATGACCCATTTGGCTTCGGGCACATCCGTATTCCCAAGATTTATAGTGCCACTTCTTGTCCAACGTCCTTCAGGATCAAATGTGGCAGATCAATAGAGAATGGTAGAATTTTCATTTTAAGATTGTTCTGGGAACCAAAAATTGTTAGCTGGGTTATCCATAAAAAACCTAATGGTGCATTCATTTTTTATTCATTTTAACATGGCGTATAAGTGGAGGGTAACAGCTGCTTAATGACAAATTTGAAAGTTCAGTGTGACCGACACTACACTGAAAAAAAAATGATACAATTTTGTTTTTAAGGTAAGTGGTTGCAAACTATTTATTTGTTACATTTAAATAAAAAATAATAATATTGAAAGTTAGTCAACTAAATTTATGTAAACGTAGCTAAAATAAACTGATCACAACAGCTTACCTTAAAAAAATTTAGTAAATTCAATGAATCATTTTTTTCAGTGATAGGAGACAAAATGCGTAGTAATTTGTTACTCTTCAAATTATTTACATATAGCGGCTAATGAATCTGAAGTCTCACACAAAGAAAATTGCTTACTTCTGTCATGCAAAATAAAGACATTTGTCAAGTTTTTGTCTTTAGAACACTCTTATGTGTAAAACTAATTTATTACGCTTCTCATTCCAAGCCTCCGTTGCGTAATGGAAGAACTCGTAATGGAAGCTTGAACCACTGATATATGCAAATACAGTTATGAAATAAAGAGGGAGGGACGTGAAGGATTTATTCGAATATGCAATCTTCCCTACTACATAAGTGGAAAAAGAACAGTAGGTGTCAAAAAATGTACATTTTCCCTATTCATTGTTCCCACTTTCCTACTGTCTTTGAAAGTTTGGAGCAAACATTTTAGTCTGAAGATACTGTTGTGATGGAATGATCAAAACTGTCGTCTCTTCAACACAGGGGTCTTTTCGTGGTGGTTTGTCTGCATCACCTCAAAGATCAAGCGCATCTCCTCGTCGCCGTCCAGATGAGAATGCTGTCATGCACTTTTTCAGAACCATTGTTCGTATCTCTCTTTCCTCCTTTTTCCCTGTCTCTCAAACCACACCATTGAAAGATAGAACGAATATTCTTTTATGGATGATTTTCATTGCATTTTCTTTTCCCTCCCAATTAGGTTTCTCCCTCTACCCCCAAATCTAGGGTAAGTCTCAATCTTCTGAGGTTGACAGCTGTTCCCTTTCAAGAAGTTTGTTAACATTATGCTTTGTGATCTATATAGATTTGATTTGAATTCACAACAAATTTCCACTACCCCAGTCCCATACATAGTGGGATATATATTTTAGTATTTTATTAGTAATCAGTGGCTTTGTTACTTTGAATTTATCTGTCATTTTTCATTATCATCAATTTGCTTTACGTCAGGAGCTGTTGTTTTGTTTTGTTTTATAACTCAATAACTCTACAATTCGCTTCTGCTACACTGGCAAAATGATTTTCTCCAAACTTTGGAGATATGAAAAACCTCAGTATCCACAACAACACTATCTGGTTTATTAACAGAAAGACCAGAAATCACAGAGCTCCACCAAAGGCCAAAAGGGACGTGGAGACACCTTAACCCGGATCTTCAAAATGGTAACGAGTTATTTTTTTTCATTGTTAATGAACATGTAACATCGTCAGTCAATTTAAGTTTGTGTTTATTGTCTCTTTTTCAGGGAGGGAGCCAGTCTGCTTCATCTACCAAGCGTTGAAACCTCTTTACCTTTTCCCATTTAAAAATAAAGAGGAAAAGGATGGGAAACGAATGCAAAAAAAGTTCTTTTTGAAACTTTGTTTTCTAATACAGTAACACTGGCTTGAAAAGCTTTTGCATTGATATGTTACAACACAGTCTGTGTCTTCTGAATTATTCCTGTTCAGTCTTGTCAAACTTGTATTGACATAGTTGTGTATAATCTTTGATCTTTGAAATGGTTTTGTCTTGTCTCTGTAGTGTCAATACTCATCTTTACACAGCTTAAGTGTAACCAGTACCTCTCTTAGCATATTGTGTACTAAACCTCAAATGTGTTTTCTACACCTTTTGCATGTTGATGAACAGTCTTCTCTGTACAGTGTGATGGGGTTTGCAAGGAGGTGGTCTGCGTGCCAAAATGCATAACTTATGTTCTGACATCCACAATGCATATTTTACTTCCAACCACAAAATGTTTTTTAAACGTGTGTTTGGTTCCAGAGATTTCTAATGAAATTGGTAACCATAGATTACTGCACTTAATTTGAATATGACTGATTCTGTGCCCTTTGCTCATCATCGTTTGAGACTTCGTTTTCGATTCATACAAAAACAACTGGAAAAAGGGTTATTTAAACTAAAGAATATTTGATGTCTTCTGTGTTTGTTACACCTAATTAATGGCAACAATTAAAAGTGTGAAACTTTTTTTGTGGTTCTTTTTATGCCTATTTAGCATTTTAGCTATTTAGAATCAGTTTAGCAAATGTTACAAATTCAAATGCAAGTAAGAATCCACTCGTGGCATGTAGTGGACTTCTTAAATGAGGATGCTAGGTTTCAGTATAAATGAATTTTACGTTAGATTTTTACACAGTTGCCATGTTAAAGTCATATGGCACTTTGGACTTGCTGTTGGTAACGTGCTACCAGTATAAAGTTATAATTCAATTCCTTCATCATATGCTACAATTCAACAGTAGGGAACATGTTTTGTATATGTTTGTACAGGGTGTCTACAGTAGTTGCCTTCTTTTTGTACCATCACTCAATAACTGCTTGATCACCACTGCAGAAGTGTTAATGATGCAGTGATCGAAAAAATAGTCATCACTCACTGATCAAGAGGACATTCAATTATGAAAAAAAAGAAAAGAAAAGCATTTAAAGACGTTAAACATGGATGTCTCTATGTCAGAAACCATTACATTTACATTTAGTCATTTTGCAGACGCTTTTATCCAAAGCGACTTACAATTGGGGAATACATAAAGCGATTCATCCTAAAGAGGCAGACAGACACAGGAAGTGCTCATAATACCAAGTTTCAGGCATTGTTCAAAAATAATTACAAGCTAGAAAGGGAAGGAATAAGTAAAGAGAAAGTAGAAAGGGAAGGAATAAGTAAAGAGAAAGAATTTTTTTATTTTTTTTTATTTATTTTTTTTTCGGATGGAGTCAAAGAGTGTCGAAAGAGATGAGTTTTCAGCTGTCACTTGAAAATTGTCAGGGAATCAGCATTCCGGATTGTGGTGGGAAGATTGTTCCACCAGCCAGGAACAGTGAACGAGAATGATCTGGAAAGTGATTTTGTGCCTCTCTGTGATGGTACCACGAGGCGTCGCTCACTAGCGGATCTCAGGCTTCTGGAGGGAATGTAGATTCATAATAGTGAGTGGAAGTAGGCAGGTGCAGAGCCTGTGGTTGTTCGATATGCAAGCATCAATGTCTTGAACTTGATGCGAGCCTCAACCGGTAGCCAGTGCAAGGAGATAAAGAGAGGTGTGACATGAGCTCTTTTGGGCTCATTGAAGACCAGTCGTGCCGCTGCATTCTGAATCATTTGTAGAGGTTTGATTGTGCATGATGGAAGTCCAGCCAGAAGGGCATTGCATTAGTCCAGCCTAGAAATGACAAGGGCCTGGACAAGAAGTTGTGCAGCATGCTCAGTTAGGAAGGGCCTGATCTTTCTGATGTTGTGCAATGCGAACCTGCGTGATCGAGCTGTCTTTGCAATGTGGTCTTTGAAAATCAGCTGATCATCAAAGATTACACCAAGATTTCTGACCGAACTTGATGAGGTAATTGTAGAAGAACCTAGCTGGGATGGTGAACTCATGCTGTAGAGTTGGAGTGGCAGAGAAAACAAGAAGCTCGGTCTTTGCCAAGTTGAGCTGGAGGTGATATTCTTTCATCCATGCCGAGATGTTCTCCAGGCAGCCTGAGATCTGTGCAGCTATTGTTGGATCATCTGGTTGAAATGAGATGTAGAGTTCTGTGTCATCAGCATAGCAATGGTAGGAGAAGCCATGTGCCTTTATGATGGGACCCAGTGATGTATTGTAAATGGAGAAGAGGAGGGGTCCAAGGACTGATCCCTGAGGAACCCCAGTGACCAGTCGATGTGCTTTGGATACCTCCCCTCCCCAGGCCACCCTGAAAAACCTACCAGTGAGAGAGGATTCAAACAAGCAAAGAGGAATCCCTGTGATGCCCAGAGATGAGAGAGTGGACAGGAGGATCTGATGATTGACGGTGTCAAAAGCAGCAGATAGATCTAGCAGGATAAGGACTTATGATTTGGAATCAGCTTTTGCAATCCATAAGGCTTCAGTGACTGACAGCAGCGCATTCTCAGTTGAATGGCCACTCCTGAAACCTGACTGGTTGGCATCCAGATTGTTGTTCTGTGAAAGAAACAATGATACCTGGTTAAAAACTCGTTCGAGGGTTTTGGCTAAGAATGGAAGGAGAGAAACAGGTCTGTAGCTATCTAAAAGTGAAGTGTTTAATGTAGGTTTTTTTAAGCAGTGGAGTTACCCGAGCCTGCTTGAATGCGGTGGGGAAGGTGCCTGTGAGGAGAGATGTGTTGATGATGTGTGTGAGTGCTGGTAAAAGTGTGGGAGAGATTTCTTGGAGAAGGTGTGAGGGGATTGGGTCTAGAGGACATGTTGTAGGATGGCTGGAGAGGAGGAGTTTAGATACTTCTGCCTCAGTGAGGGGACAGAAGGAGAAGATGGGAGTTTCCGCGGTGGATGTGGAAGGTTGGAGGTCCTGTGTGTGTGGGGCTGAGAATTGACTGCTGATTGTTCTAGTTTTGTCTGTGAAGAATGTGGCGAACTCATCAGCTGTTATAGAAGTGGTGGGAGGTGGTGGAGGGGGACAGAGGAGAGAATTGAATGTTTTGAAGAGATTACGTGTGTCTGGAGCGCTGTTGATCTTGTTGTGGAAGTATGAAGATTTGGCAGTGTGGACTTCAGCAGAGAAGGATGACAGCAAAGACTGATACATACTCAGGTCTGACGGGTCTTTTGTGCCATTTCCTCTCTGCTGCCCTGAGTTTGGACCGATGCTCACGGAGAACATCGGATAACCAAGGGTTAGAAGGGGCAGCCCGTGCTGGCCTGGAGGAGAGAGGACAAATATCGTCTAGACAAGAAGTTAGAGTAGAGCATAAAGTGTCAGTTGCCGCATTCACATCAAGAGATGAGAAATGGGTAGGTGAGGGAAGAGAGGAGGATACTAAAGAGGAAAGATGTGAGGGTGAAAGGGAGCGTAGGTTTCGTCTAAAAGTAACCGGTAGAGGGGTTGGTGGCACATAGGTAGAGAGATGTAGGTTAAAAGTAATGAAGAAATGGTCAGAGATATGGAGGGGTTTGACCACAATGTTGTCTGTAGTACAGTTGCGTGTGTAAATTAAGTCAAGTTGGTTGCCTGATTTGTGAGTGCTAGTAGTGGTAAGGCGTTTAAGATCAAATGAAGCTAGGAGTGAATGGAAGTCTGTAGCATAAGGCTTGTTCAGATGAATGTTGAAATCACCAAAGACTAAGAGTGTACTGCCATTCTCTGGGAATGAGGACAGCAGCCCGTCCAGCTCTTCTAGAAAGGTGGCTAGAATTTGCCCAGGAGGACGGTAAATTACCACAACCTGGAGTTTTATAGGAGCTGTTACGGTAATTGCATGAGATTCAAATGAGTTATAATTGCATAGGGGAGAATGGGTTGAGTATTTCCAATTGTTTGAAATGAGCAGACCAGTGCCCCCACCATGCCCAACCTGACGTGGGGTGTGAGAGAAAGAGTAGTTATTAGAGAGAGCAGCTGGGGTTGCTGAGTCTTCTGGACGAATCCAGGTCTCAGTCAAGCCCAAGATGCTGAGTGAAGATTGTAAAGAAAAAGCAGAAATGAAGTCCGCTTTGTTGACAGCAGACTGACAATTCCAGAGACCAACAGAAAAAGCAAGAGGTGCAGTAGAAGAGGTGCAGATAGGACGCAGGTTAGCAAGATTGCGTTGCCATTTGCGTGTGGTTGTGGAGCGTGGTTGAGAGACAACCGGAATGTGTTGGAAGCACATTTTCAAAGAAATTATTGGTTCAATCAGGAATGAAAGCTATAACAATTCATTCAGAATATATAGATTTCCTATAAAGAAGTGTGAGAGAAGCCACAGAGTTACAATAAGTGCACATATAAAATCAACAAATACCAAAATATGTATTCAGTGTGTATATTCAGTGTTTCAGATTTCATGTAAATTCTAAACTACTCCATGCTGTACCACTTAATCCATAAATAAACACGTATATAAAACATATTCATATAAACATATTAAAAGCCTAGAATAAAGCTGCAGAAAAACAAAAATAATAAGTGAATGAAAGTGAGAAAGCATAAACACTGAAAAAAAACTACATTTATTCTTAAATATTTTTGCATATTACAAAAACATTTGCCAAAATCGGATTATTCCTATAAAACTGATTTATGTGATATATCAAGGATTAAATCAAATACACAGTTCTACAGCTCTAGTATATTACATGTAATTATGCAGTCTTTTGACATACTGACAGTCTGTGCTAAATAGGTGTTTTGCTTTTACCACAGGTAAGGATACAACTGAAATCTACAGAATATCCATTCCAATACACAGTTACAATCTCTACTTTAGTAGTGACAAATATGGCTCCAAATTAAAAAAAGTAATGGAGAAAAAAAAAAAAATAAATTTAACTTTCAAACACAAAAGTTCTGTCTTGACTGGTTTTCTAATGTAACGAAGTATACAAAATCATGTACATTCACATAAATAAATGTGTGATTTGTGAAATGTAAGTCACACTTGCTGGCAAGAATAAAAAGATAGTAATTGGCATTGCAAATATAAAATTAAGCAAATGTTATGTCGAGCTGAATGTGTGCTGCTGTCAGGTGTCTATGGGAAGACTGTGGGGATGGGGCACTGCCAGTCTTCTGAAGACTCCTGCACCACCTCCTCCAGATCCAGCCCTGACTGAGTCTCTTTGGCCTCCTGTGACGGTGCTTGCTGGGAATCTGACTCAGAATCGTGTTCCAACACCACTTCTACTTCCTGTGGTTTTGCTGTAAACAAATTAAGAAAAGGTTAACAGAAAGAGTACATTTTTGCTGATATCATTCATGGATAAAATGTTGGCAGTTGAAAAAGTCAAAAGCAATCAGAAGAAAAAAAACATGTAATAGTGTACAGTGCTGTGGAAACGTATTTGCCCATTTCTGGCCCTGTCACAGCATTTCATTGGGACTACAGTAAGTTTGGACTTTGATCATGTAATTTAAAAAATTCAGTTTTCATGTTTTTAGCTATTCTGTGGTAGACTTATTTGTATGTATCGGATCATTTTCTTGCTGCATGTCCTAACTGTGCAGGCCCGAATCTAGCAAAGTCTACCAAAAAGTTTCACTTCTGATTCATTTGCCCATACGACATTGTTCCAGGGGTCATATTCACACACACACACACACACACACACACACACACACACGCACGCACGCACACAATTCTAAAAGTAGGTCCTTACTCTGAAGTTTAAGAGCTACTAATTTCACTCCTAATTTTAGGACCCCTAAATTAGACTAATCCATTACAGAATTTTACATACATAGAGCAAAAGCAACCCAGGAGTTTTTGAAGGTAAAAAAGTGGAATATTCTGCAATGGCCAAATCAATCTCCTGATCTCAACCTGATTGAGCATGCATTTCACTTGCTGAAGACAAAACTAAAGGCAGAAAGACCCACAAACAAACAACAACTGAAGTCAGCTGCAGTGAGGGCCTGGCAAAGCATCACAAAGGAAGAAACCCAGTCTCTGCTGATGTCCATGAGTTCCAGACTCAAGGCAGTCATTGCCTGCAAAGGATTCTCAACAAAATATTAAAAATGAACATTTTATTTATGATTATATTTATATGTCCAATTACACTAGAGCCCATGAAAATGGGGGGACTATGTATAAAAATGGTTGTAATTTCTAAGCATTTTGTGTTACATTTTTGTTCAACCCCTTCAATTTCATCTTGATTCTGTTCTGGTGGCATACAGAGTCGAAATTATGAAAATTGTGTCAGTGTCCAAATATATATGGAATCGACTGTGTGTGTATATATATATATATATATATATACACACACACACACACACACACACACACACAAAGGAATGATGGTAGTTAAGACTAAAGGAGCTCCACCTGTGTTGAATTGGTTGATTATCATGCTCCTCCCGAACCTTGTAAATAATTGTTATTAATACAATATTTGTTGTCAGATGAAGTCTGAGGATTGAAATATATGCAACTAAGACTATTCAATAAATTCTGCTCCTGTTTAATCATCATTACTTCGTCTCCTGCTTCTGCTCTTCACTGGCAGAAGACTGTTAATAGAGTTTTGGGTATTTTGGGTACCAGACAAGACTTGCTGTTAACAGGTTTTGGGAATTAGGCAATTTTGCTGACTAGATGTTCTGTTACCAGAAAAAAAAAAGCTATTTTCTGACAAGATCTGGTGTCCGGGGCTGGATCATGGATCTGGCGTAGAGGCATGATTTAACAGTTCCTAAACCCAAGACAGCTTAGAAGTCATCCAGTGGCAATCCACAAAGCAGTGTATTAGAAAATAATTATGACACTGACTTTTTAAAAAGACATTGCCTGAATAGCGAGGGTTTATACTTGCATTGTACTTATTATAGCTCCAGTGTTTCCAGTAACAGACTTCAGAGCTCCTACACGCAGTTATCTTAAGTTTTTAGAGCTGTCAGTTCATTAAAACAATTTGTTTTGGACAATACCAGCAACACTTGTGGAGTGGAAAAGCCAAAACAATCAGATCGAACTGAAAAGAATAATACTGTTTTTTTCACCAACGCATTTCGGCGATCAAGCCTTAATCAGGGCTAAAGGATTTCAAAGTGCAAGTGCAGAAAGACTCATTTAAATACAAAGACAAAATTCAGACTTACAATTAATCAATAGGAAAGTCAGATGGTATAGCATCCCCCAATCACATATCAGATAAAGAATTACACATCAGGCCAATAGCCTCTGTTCTTATTGTGAACTTCTAACCAACATGCTGTGCAAAACAAAATAAAAGACACTGTGAAAAAAGAATAGAGCAAAAGCTCTTTTCAGTTCTAGTTTCTGATTATTTTGACTTGAAAAACTTTTACTGCAGCTAGGATCTCTTTGGAGAACTCTTTATGATCATATGAAAATCTTTATAAATGCAGGCCCAGAATTCTTCAGGATCATCCAGATGCTTCTTAGCAAACATGAATCAAGCTTTTGTGTTTTAAATCCTGTTTTTGCTTTGTGTAGTGTGTACTACAAAAGGTAGTGTCATATACAGAAAGCTGACCTTAGCCGAGATGAGACTGGGCTGAGGATCTTTGGATGTTGCTCTGGGGTTCTTTGTGACTTAATAATGAATAATTTTGTGCATTGAAAAACCAAATCATTTTGTGCTTTCTCTTAGAAATTTTGACAGTAAGGCTGCTTGGAGTTCAGCAAGTACTCCAAACCTTATCCATTTGTATAATATGGCTCTGATAAAGGTCCTAGAGCTGGCCTCGTAACCTCTTCCAGACTTAGAAATTTCCTTTCTCTGTGTCATAATGACAGACTTTGCTGCATTTTTTTTTCAGGCAGTTGCCTAAAAGTCCTGCTTTTAAAGATCTGGGGGGAAAGTGTGCAAATGAGAGCATCTACTTTGCCATTTTGAAAGATAGAAATATAACCAGGTCAATTGAGTAACTCTACTTTAGAAACGTTACTACAGAATAAGGGCTTCTCATTAACCAAAGCAATCGATGAGTTAACTCTAATTAGGTTTCACCATTTTGGGTGAAAATATGCATGCACACTACAATTCAAAAAGACAGACTTGACTGAATTTGTTTCTCATGATCTTAAAAGCCCTCTGATGATCAGTAAACACAAGCTAACGAGGAACTGACAGAACTGTATGCTCCACACATACCAATCAGTTTGTTGGAGGACGGAAGATAACCGTGAGATCTCTTCATATGCAGCTTCATGTTGCTCTTTTGAGTGAAGCTAATAGTGCACACTTCACATCTATAGGGCTTCTCGCCTGTGTGTTTGACCCTGTGCACCTGCAGAGCACTTTTCTGATTGAACGCTTTGTCACACAGCGGACACTTGAAGGGCCGCTCACCTGAAACCAAATAAACATGCCAATGAATCTGCATTATATCATATACTGACGTCTCAAGAAGAGCAATTCAAAAACATTTTGCTCTCAGAAAACTCTGAGGTTATATGGTGTTTATGGCTGTCAATTTAACATACTAATAAATGCATAATGGAGTCTTATAATGCAATTTTTAAAGTTGAAACTCATGTTAACTGTACACTAAAAAAAGAAAAAATTATAATGTCTATGACTTCAGCAAATATGGATCAATTTAACTAATCAGCACATTATGTAATTACATTTTTAATAGACTGAAAGTCCTACTGTAAAGGTATATGATGAACTACTGAGGAGACTTTTAGTGGCATCAATTGCTATGCTGTACAGAAATGTCTATATGTGGGACAAAGACAGTACAGTAATTAACAAAGCAAGAGTGAAGGTTTGCTTTACCTGTGTGTGTGCGATTGTGTCTTTCTAACTGGCTGGGTTTGGCAAAGGCTTTGTCACAGTTAGGGCATTTGAACACTTTGGGTTTCTGAGAGTTCACTTTGGTTCCCTTCTTGTGGACATACTCGTGCTCCTGAAAGAGAGATTTGTAAATGCAAATTTAACAGTTTTCGAAAGTTACAAAGTCCTAGAGGATCAAAATAAAATGTATAATCCCATTTATAGGACAATTAATATCTAGGTTCAACTTTTTGGACTTGCTGTTGATTAACAGAAAATAATTTAGCCTCAATGTGTTAAAGAAAAGGAAACAGTAATGTACTTTCAAATGGAATCACATGAATGAACTATTTAGATGAGCATTTGGTCAAAGTGTACCCTGGGAGTGCAAAAAAAGTGCAAAAGTGGCATAAATATCAATCAATATGTACTGTAAACTCAGAGCCTTCAGCATTTCAATGAGGGATATTTTAAAGCGTGATTAGTGATCACAAGTTAACTTTACATGGTAAAAAGTGATTGTTCAGCAGCTGTTAAGTGTTTATTCATGAGTTGCTGCTATGATTTCCATATAATTTACAGTCAGCTATAGTTCTGAATGTTGAATTTGATAAAGCAACGCCTGTGAATTGTTGGCTGCTGTTTGTTACTTTTTGACATGAAATGGTGCAAAAAAGAAAAATAACGTGACTCATGTTGCGACAATAATAGCAAGGAGGAAACTGAAGTGTTCTATGCATCCATCTGTAGAGTGGAAATTCTAGACACATGAATTTCTAGAAGTTAAGTACTGTATTTGGATATATGTTCAGATACTGATTACTATTATCCACTGAATGAATACTATGCTTTGATAAACAGCAAAAGGAAAGTAAAAGTTAGAAAAAAAGCAAAAAAACAAAACAAAAAAAACAAACTTGCACCTAAGTTCAACTGCAATGTTTTAAGCAGATTTCTCAGTTATTTTAGTGGAGTACCTGCTTTAAATGAATTGCTATTATGCTACCAAAATGAAATGCTAGGCATATCAAAGTTCTGTGAAGTCTTTATTCATGGTTACAACATTAAAACTTTTCTTTAATTTTATTTTGTGCAGGCTATTTACTTGATTAATTTCTTTTTTTTTTTTTTTTTTAATAGATAGATAGATAGATAGGTCAACTAAAGGCTGATGAGCAGAACAAATCACAACACGGCTATAAGAAAACAGCTCAAAAGTCAAAATGGCCATTTCCTCCATCAGGTTAATAATTAAAATGTTGAAATGGAGATTCTAACGACTGGTCTGGAAGAGGTACTAGTGGCCCAACAATAAGGATGACTGGCCCAAGAATCTTCAACAATCATAGCTTGAACTGCAGATGTTAGTTGCGTCTTGATCTTTTCCAGTGGACATGACATGGACTGTGTACAGAGTACATCTATTCAACACTATAAAGATGTGTATGAGGACAATACCTTGAGGTGTGTGGCTCTTTTGAAGGCTTTATTGCAGACACGGCATACATGGCAGCGGTCCTTTCCATGAGCCTGTCTGCAGTGTCTTCTGAGAGCATTTGCTGTCAGCAGCACCTGACTGCAGTAGTAACACTGGTGCTTTTGCTGTGTCTCTGCTTCCTTCTCCTCCATCTGGTTATCTATTATCTGTGTGCATAAATGACACACACATCTCAGCTAAATAAAAAGTCATAAATGACAAGACTGTCTCACAAAAAAACTGCTGAGAATGGTAGACATCAGATCCACTTGAATAAACACTGTTCAAGATATTTTGATGATGATTTTAAAACCTATCAATGACACTGTTATTTTAAGTTTATTTATATAGTGCTTTTCACAATACACATTGCTTTAAATCAACTTTAGAGACTTGATTATTATATTGTGATATGTATGATCACTGTGATAGAAAATCACAGTTTTTCGGGTTGGAAAGACATTTTGAGTACAGCTTTCTAGCGCAAGAAATTGCCCAGTGACAATGTGGGAAAATGTTGACAATTCATAGCAACAGAGCAAGGATTCCGAAAGTTTTTTGTCAGGTGAACCCCTTTGACAAAATATTTTCTTGAAGTGTCCACAGTTCTCTGATGTTGGTTAATAGTCACATGAAACTCATCCAGGTAAACAAAAAAATATTCATGGCCAGATTTACTAAACAAATCACCTTCATTTAATACTCTCCTCCAAAGTATTTTGCATCTAAAAAATGGAAACTCCTATGAATGATGTAAAATTATGCAAATGTAACTTGGCACATGTGCTTTAAACTAAACTTTTTAAACTATTATTTTAAAAGTAATCCAATAATCATTAAACATATTTATGAAATTTATATTTATTTGTATCCTGTTTTTGTAGACCCAATATACAGGTGAACACTTCATCAATACACAGGTAAATAACATACAGATGGCACTATATACTAAGTATCAGCACGAAATGTTAAGACAATTTTAGCATTCCTCAGTCAGATAATCTGTTATAAGCATTTACCTGTGTGTTCAGGTTGAGAGAGACCGTATCCAGTATCTGCGTGTCCGCTAGAGTCAGAGTCACACTGCCATCGCTGGCCATGCCCGCAGATGACATCACCAGGCTCTGAGCTGACATGCCTGTCTGAGACAACGAGGTGCTGGGTGCCAGTGCATTGACTGATGAGAAGAATTAATCAGAGACACAACTAAACAATTGGATCAGGAAAATATGGGCATACAGTATGTCAAGTCAAGTCAAGTCAAGTCACCTTTATTTATATAGCGCTTTATACAATACTGATGGTGTCAAAGCAGCTTTACAGTGTCAACAGGAAAGTAATTTGTCAATAATGCAAGAGGACAATAACGAAGAGTCATTTTCCAGCTAAAGTCAGTTCACTGATGATTTAGTGATGTCATTATCCAGTTCAGCTCTCTTCCAATAGTGTCTGTACAATCAGTCAAGCATCGCCAACTAAGCCAGCCAAATTCTAAACATTTTCTCCTATGGACAGTTTTCAGGTCAACTACTGTCATGGCGGAGACAATCTTGCTTGAGTAAGTTAGTCAGAAAACTGGCAACATGAATGTAGATACATTAAAGGGGTCATCGGATGCCATTTTGCACAAGTTGATATGATTCTTTAGGGTCTTAATTAAAAGTCTATAACATACTTTCTTTAAAATTTCTCAGTGGTAATGTAAAAAACACCTTTTGAAACCCGTTTTCAGCAAGCCGTATTTTAGTCCATACTGCTTTAAATGCTAATGACTCTGCTGACCACGCCCCTCTTTACGAGCAGACTGAATTTCAGCCGCGAAACTGGCTAACTAGCACATTATTAGGAAAAGCGATTTGCAAAGATTCATAAAAAACCCTTATACTCACTTCTTCTGTAGGTGAGGCTAGATCACAATGATTTGTGTGAACATAGACGCATTTAGGCAGATCGGCGCATTCACTTCAAAGCGAAAGTAACGTTAATCCTCTGCATCTTCAGCGGCTCAGATGTAGGAGTAAATGACGACTGCTATATTCATTATTACATCCAACAACAAAACACCTCAATCGGAGACATTCTTGTCTTCCCCTGCACCGAAGTCCACACAATGGCGGACGGCTCTCAGCTCACTCAGGGCGGGTCTAAGGTAAAACGGCCTTGTCAATCAACTATCGTGGGAGCGGTCTGTGCAGAACTACGTCATTCTAGTCGCAGCCTCAGACATCACGCCCACGGAACGCTGGCTAAACGTCTGATGCATATGGCACACTTTTCTGGAAACACTTCAGGAATGTCGAAGTCGTCATCTGACTGGTTGAATTAAACCGGATTTCCGGGAGACGCGAGTGTCGTGTTTATTTTCGGCCCGCCGGAAACAAAGATGCCGTGGTGACAAACCCCCTCACGAAAGAAGAAAGCCGTTGTGTTTACAAATATCACGACGAGCGCTTATCAGGGTTAACTAAACGCTGGATTTTCAAAAGTATGTGAAATATTTAAAGTTCGCGGCATAGAATCTTTAAAATACATCCGAGAGTTTCACACACCGGTTTGTTATTGTGGCGACATTTCCACGCCCCGAAATGTGACGCTAAATGAAACGAACTATGATTGGTTGTTTGACATGTCGGTCAAATGGCCTCATGGGCGGGCCTTGGCCAATGAAAGCGGACATCTATTCCAGACCTTCAGCCGTCAGTCTGAAGGTCTGGCTACGCGAGACTAACGTCATTCTGACAGGAATCTCAGAGCAGCCTGATTTGAGAAAGAGGATTTTAAAATAGGGATGTAAAAAAAAAAAAAAAAAAAACACTGGGTGGATTCTTTAGGATGGATGTGTACACACACTTCCAAAACACATTTATGTTCAAACAACTTGAAAAGTGAATTTTGCATCTGATGATCCCTTTAAACATCCGGCTTAATGGCACAGGCATCTATTGAAACCCTTAGCTGAGGTTTCTGTTACCATCACAGAAAGTGTACAACCACATGTTGTCTAGTTTGTCTACTTGCATAGTAAGATTTCCTGCAGTAAAGTAGACAAAACATGCAATTAACAGTCTATTCACAATTGAGAAAGTAAAGAACTATATTATGTTTTAAGTCAAACCACTAGGTTTTATAGGGTACAACAGGGCTTAAGGCACACCTTAAGAAAAATTTGCTTTGTGTTTCTTTTTTACTGCTTCCATACTATATCTTTTATTTAACTGTGACAGAAAAGAAATAAAAAGGGGTGAGGGGGGCCTTTTACTTCACACTTGGGGTAAAAGCTCACCAGCATATGGCAAAATACCCTCAGTAATCTATCAGTATTATTATTACTTTTTTATAATATCTCAGTTAATACTTGTTCAAAAAAATCACTTAAGCACAGTTTGTACAATATTCTGTTTTGAAAAATAAAAATTAAATCAATTTAATTACAAAACAGTTTCTGAAAGCTTTTTAAACTGATTAAAAGAGATCCCCAGATAATTTAATTTGGCTTTACAGTAGTAATGATATATATTTTATGATATGATTGATATAATATGTTTAAATGCGGTCTCATTATAAATAAGGGGATCTTCTCCAAGAAAGACACCCACCTTAATAAATGATATTGACCATTTGAATCTAACCATGTCATGTCAACAAACTGAAAAGTCAGCCAGCTATTTATTATAGTGTCAAATTGTGCATTTCTACACAGAAGTTTAGACAGGTGCTGCAGGGACTTTCTGTGCCATCTATTGGTTTAGAGAAGAATAAAATAAAATGCACCTTTTACCCCATGAACCTTTAGCCCTACTGTACCATAAACAGAAAACATACACATTACTCTACATGTCAGATCCTCAAAACATTTTTTTTTTTTTATTCAGCTCTCACCAGTCATGGCTGAGGAAGGGCACTGAGGAAGGAGCTGCTCATTGCTTAACGTCAGACTGTTGCTGCCTGAAGCAAGTCTGATCCCAGTGTTCATGTTTGAAGTAGAGGTTGGACAGTGCTGGGGTAACAGGTCCTGACCTTTAAACAGAGACAAAGAACAGATACATACAGATTGCTTTGACATGGCTGTTAACACCAGAAAAAAAAAAAAAAAAAAAGTAATATTTGTAATATTCAATAAAAATACACCACTGTTTACGTATCAAACTTCTTTTTACCCCTAAGTAAAGAACAAAAAAGAACTTCACCAAAAGTATATCAGGGCCTTTAGAATCCCAACTTTAGAAACAAGCAATCAAATGAAGTTAATTTTAACAGGATCTTTGCTCATTAGAGTTTGATCTTAACTGGACACCATTTTAATAAGTACAGCAAACATTTATTCACTATAACTATGTAGGTGAACTGAATTAATTAATCCACACAGACAAACAAGTTAAATCAACAATTTGAAATCTTTCTCTCTGATCTTTCTCTCTCTCTCATCAATTTATTCCTATGATGGCAAAACTGTATTTTCAGCAGCCATTACTCTAGTCTTCAGTGCCACATTGATCCTTCTGAAATTTCTCTCTCTTATGCTGATTTGGTGTTTAATTATTATCAATTATTATTATTGGTACTCTATTAATAATGGTTCTTATTATTATCAATGATGTTTTTCCTGCTTAGTATTTTTGTGAAAATCATTATCCTTTTTTTCAGAATTCTTTAATGAATATAAAGTTCAAAATAACAGCATTTATTTGAAATAGAAATCTTTTGCAACATTATAAATGGCTTGACTCACTTTTGATCAATTTAATGCAGAGGTGTCAAACTCAGTTCCTGGAGGGCCGCAGCCCTGCAGAGTTTAGTTCCAACCCTGCTCTAACACACATACCATGTAGTTTTCAAATAAGTCTAAATGACTTGATTAGCTGGATCAGGTGTGTTTAATTGGGGTTGAATCTAAACTGTGCAGGGCTGCGGCCCTCCAGGAACTGAGTTTGACACCCCTGCCTTAGGATGTTAGTCTACACTGAGCGCTTGCTTCAACTCTGATGCGAGACTAGCGTCTAGCTCCACTAAACAGTGTGAATGGTAGCGAATG
This sequence comes from Tor tambroides, assembly GCA_021397915.2. Lineage (NCBI taxonomy): Eukaryota > Metazoa > Chordata > Actinopteri > Cypriniformes > Cyprinidae > Tor > Tor tambroides. Next base: position 51,774 of record JAFVLL020026498.1, read on the forward strand.
GTATTAGAATGATTTCTAAAAATTCAGCTTTGCCTGACAGGAATAAATTACATTATTTTATCATTTTATTTAAATTTTTTTGTAACAATATTTCAGTTTTGTACGGTGGCCGCGAGAGCTCAATGTGCTGCAAATAAAAAAAAACACCTGCCAATTAAGAAAACAACTTCCTCAATTTTACAACGCACGCGCTGCAAATGCTCACAACACAACCAAATAAAGAAACGCACTGCAAATAGAAAAAAAAAACGCCTGCAAATTAAGAAAACAACTTCTCAATTTGACAACACACACGCTGCAAATGCTTTATTTGGTTGTGTTGTGAGTATTTGCAGTGCATTTCTTTATTTGTTTGTGTTGTGAGCATTTGCAGCAGCTGCTGTCAAATTGATGAAGATGTTTTCTTGATTTGCTGGTGCTTTTTCTATTTGCATGTGTTTTCTGAAGTTGCAGCGTGTTGAGCTCTCTCGGCCACTGTAGTTTTGACTGTATTTTTGATTAAAAAAAAACACACACACACACACACGCACGCACTCACGCATGCACACACACACCATGCTGAGAACGCAATAATTTTGACCGTTTTAGAAACAAGGTCCCCTCCATCAAAAACTGTTGCCATCTTTGGAGCATTTTTACAATTTCAAAAAGGTGTCTTCCTAAAATATTTATGATTTAGCACATAACTGCATCAAAATTGCAAGTCAAAAAGAGTGTGTAATGCTGTGTCACCTTTGGGATTTGTTTATTGGGGTGTTTAACCTGCACAGCATTATCAACAGAGAGTGCAGCAGTTTGTGTCTGCATAGTTTGCATGGGTGTGTGTGTACCTGCTATAGTGAGTGTGATCTCTGGTGTACTGGTGGCAGTTGTAGACGCAGCAGCACTGGTCTGTGCTAAAGCTTGTGTCAGACTGGAGTTATTAATAGTCAATGTGATTTCTGGAGCGCTGTTGCCACCGCTTACAAGACCTGCCGCATTGGACAGTTGTGACAGCTCCTGAGAACCTGACAGGACAAACATATTAATAAAAGACATAAGTTACATCTGACCAAAGAAACTCAAAAAATTCTCTTGAATAAAATGGCCCTGATTTAACAACTGACATTTAATATTCATCAACATTTAAGTTCTAAATTTAGAGTTAGCTCTCAGGTTGGTGTTTTAGCATCTCTCACCAGCTCAGTTATATCAGCCCACATTAAACTCATGGCTTATGGGCCTTTTTGAAATATTTGAAACATTGCCTTGCATTTGCCTCTTGATGAGTTTTAAGTTATTTTGCTGTAATATGTCCTTTTGAGTGTTTGCAATTCCCAATTACTGCCAATGGTGAAAATTGTCTTTTTACTATATTCCAGTAAAATGACAGGAATACAATGAGTTTTAAACTAATAATTAACTTTGTTCACTCAAAGGAACATTAATTAAAAAAAACCCTACTATAGTATAATTTTTGGAAAATGGATTTATAACACTAAGATAGCCATAATTTCCTTTAGGATAAATAAGCAGCATGCTATTTATTTATTTATTTTTTGCAGGTGAAATATGACCTGGACATGGTAAAAGAGAAGAAGGGACAATGGAAAAGTGGAAAAAAAAAAAAATAGGCAACTAGGAAAAAATAGACAAAGAGACACACCGGCATTATCCTGCTCGTTTGTCAGGTTGCTGATGGTGACGCTGGCTGAGGCAGGTGGAGGTTGCAGCGAGAGGCCACTCAGAGGGTGAATGACTACATTAGCAGGAACCGAAGCATCTCCAGCAGTCATGAGGTGAGCTGTTGTGTGCGGTGTCAGTCCTGAGTCAGTCGTCAGAGAGTGAGACAGCAAACTCCCATGCTGCAGAATACTGGGGTCGATCTAAACAGACAAAAAAAATACAAATAAATTACTGCATCATCACGCTTGCTCAGTATAACTAATCTAACCTCTTTAGTTGCGTTTTACCTGCAAAGTGATGTTGTTGATGTTGCTGGGGTCAATCCCAGAGATCTGCACATTTGGACACACCAGGTTTGTAGGTGTGAGCTGCAAGTGAATGCCTTCAAGTGTAGCGAGACCCTCTGTCAAAGACACAGTCAGATCCCCACCCGCTGGACCAGGATGGGGAGAAAAAAACAAAACAAACAAACAAAAAAAACGTAAGTTCATCCAAACCCACAAGACTTTCATTTATCTTTGGAACACAAATAAAGATATTTTTTCAAATTCTCTCATCATTTGAAAGTCTTTAAATGGATGGACAAAAATGATGAGATTAAGCTCAAATTATCTTCATTTGCATCCCTAAAATGAATGATAAATCATGCCAGAATTTTCATTTTGGGTGAAATATGAAAGAAAGAGATGAATAATAATTCTTAAAAGTTTAAAATGATGTTTACTGACATGATATTAAGACCCCAGTCCTATCATTGGTCTAAAAGGAGGATTTCAAACCATTCCTGGTGCCTCCCAAGCACTGCACATTTTGGTCGCACTTTATTTTAAGGTCCAATTAACTATGACTTTTGCCTCAATAAACTCCTAACTTGCTGTTTAATAATAGCTAATAAGGTAGTTGTTAACTTTAGGTACTGGGTAGTGTTACGGCCTAAGCCTGGTGGGATTAGTGTTTATTGTTTGTCTTTCCTTTTTGCGCTGATTTGGTTTATCTTTCCTCTCCGAGGTTAAGCTCCGCCCCTGCGCACCTGCAACCTGTTCGGTGCTGGAGTCTTGTGATAAAATGAGATGAGGAGCATAGACGCGGGGCTGTGCAGAAGTTGTGCTGCTGGATTTATGTTACTTGAACCCTCCTTGAATGAGCACATTGAAAACGGGGTTCGTAACAGTAGACTCAGGAATGTAGACTTATGGTCATGCAGAATAAACAGCCAATATGTTAACAATAGGCATGCTAATAAGCAACTAGGCCTAGTTAATAGTGAGAATTGGTCCCTATACTAAAGTGTTACCCACATTTTGGATGTCTCCTTTATTTGATATAGCTAAATTAACTCTGAATTAACCACTTATTTGTGGGGTACTCCATGACTTGAACTGGTTGTACCAAATAACAGAGACATCTGAAAAGCAGCCAAACAAAAAATGCACCACAATATGATTTTCCAAACAACAGTTCTGTAATGCATGATGGTAATAATAAATATTTTTAATGTGATACTCAAAGTGACCGCAATTGTGATGCAGTGTTTATGGCTCTTGGGAGCTGTTCACACATTATGTGAGACAAAAAATTTCCAAAGAAATAGTTATATGATATACTAAATGACATTAAGTTTGATGATGATGTTATGTCAGTGTAGGATGATTTACAAATGCAAATCAGTTTACAAGCATCCGCTGTTCAGACAAATGTCCAACATGAGCGACATTTACAAGGTTGTGTGAACAACATTATGAAAAAATAATATTAAATACATTTGACTTGACTTTGGCTTGCAGTGTGAATGAACATACGATGTCTGTAAAGACTGTCATTACCTGACACAGTAGCAGGCAGTATAGCTTGCCCTACCAGCCCTTGTTGCAGCAAACTGGGGTCATATTGGCCTGCGAGCACTGAGTTTCCTGGGATGTAGATGTTAGGATCTGTTGTGGCAGTCGGTAATAATCCCACAGAAGGCTGAGTGTCCACAGCTGGGGAGGGATGCTGAGTCTGAGGAATACTTTGGACTTCTTGTCTTCCTGAGCTTTGTGGCTCAGTGCTGGAGTTCCGCTTGGCCTTCCGGTCAGAGGGACGGATGTGACCCTGGATGTGGGTCTTGCGGTGACCAGATGTCCGGAAGCGGAGATCACAGTGGGGGCACTTGAAGGGTTTGGAGCCAGTGTGTAAACGCATGTGGACTTTGAGACTGCCCTTCGTGGAGAAGGATGTGTTGCACATGTGACAGCTGAACAGCTTCTGCCCTGCACAGAAACACGCAAATGAAACTTTTAAGAGGCTTAAATACAACAAGGATGTTGTAACACATAGAAAGGCTGTACAAAATGTGGTTTACTACAGCAAACAGTCAGATAAAAAACAACAACAACACACTTTATTGTGGTTTGTCAAAATATGAAATACATGAGAACCTAGGAAATTTAAGACTCAGAGTTAAGTCAAAATTGAAGACACATTTTTTTTTTTTTCTTCAATTTGTCGTTTCTTCATGTATTTGAGCTTATCCATCAAAAAGTTGAAAGGTTTTTGGTTGTTAGTTTTTTGGATTTCACTTGCTATTCTGTTATATGCACACCGGAGGCACATCACCACCATTCTTTTCTAACAATTCAATGGCCTGTCATTAATTATTCCTTACTTGAAGTTATTTGCACCTCAGTTTGCAAAGGCATTTCAAGTATTCATAGAAAACAAATATTTGTGTCAGTGCCAATAATTTTATAATAAGATTACAATAATTAATAATAAAAATATATTAAATAAAATTACAATAAAATTGCCCCATAACACAATAGGAGGAATTTCTTATAATTATTATATTTTTTTAGTCTCTGACAAGCTACAATATAGGTTTTCTGTTTTTACATGAATCTTTAGGTTTTTTTGTTTTTTTTTTCAGTGTTGATTTTTGGCAAGTCTAGGGGACTTTTTTTTTGTTATCCACCAGGTGAAAATTCTCTAAGGAAAGTAATCATATATGTAATAAATGACTTTTTTTTTTACATTAATAAAGTAAATAAAATAAATAAAACAGATTATTGAAGTATGCTTTACCAGAAAACACTATTTCAGTTTTTCAGCTTCAAAATTTAAATATTTCACATTTAATTCAATGTGTTACTTGCCGTTTCTTTGTAATTATTTGTGGCATATACCAGCAAGTCAAAACTGTTTGAAAATAAATCATACACCAATTTTTGCTTTTGTTTTGTTTTTTTCAGCGCATTACTTATGTCTGTAAAACAACCAGTACGGGATCAGTAAGTTAAAGGTGCTGTATGTAGGCTTGACACCCAGCGGTTTAACTAGGTATTGCAGTCCAAATTCAAAATATTGGAGACGGTTTTTTTCACCCTGCCCCTCCTCCTCACACAGGTTGCCAGATTAACGACACCAACAGAAACGAGCGCACATGACGATGAATGAAATTAAATACGCCGTGTTTTCCGCCAACTGGCAACCCGGGGTGCCGAAATACAATATCTGCAAAACATATTATGGTATTTTTATGCTTTAGTAGAGTCAAAATCCTACATACAGCACCTTTAAATGCTAAAGTTTAAAACATAGGGTTTGTGATTTGTACAAAACACCCAACACCAAATAGGAGTAATAGTGACAACTGACTCCACTACAAAATATAAACACAAACACATGATTTACACAGAACTATATTCTATACAACTCACCTGAGTGTGTCTTAATGTGACAGTCCAATGTGGATTTCACTGTGAAACACTTTCCACACTCATCGCACTTGTACGGTTTCTCACCTGTATGTATGCGGATGTGTCTGAAAAATTAAAAAGACAGCTTACATTCAAGATAGACATTTAGGCAAGCAATGTCAATTCCCTGATTATGTGAATTATGATCGGGAATTGTGACAAATGACGACGCTGTTCATAAATGGCTGTTCCAGTCTCATATATCGCCTCATTCATTTCTTTTAAACATCTCATTTTCATTGTCCAGAATAGTCACTCTTCTGCTTGAATGAGCAGTCCTTGTTTTTTAGATGCAGGTAAAAATGCTACCACTGCTCTGTTCTTTACTCATTTGTTTATTTTTCGAGTTTTATAAACTCTATTCTCAATTTAGCAAACCATACTCACCTATTCATTAAACTGTACCCAAAATTTTGCAATCTGTATGCTTGATTTGCAATCCTAACCCACAAATTTGTAGCCCCTTATCTCATTTTAGAAATCTTTGCCCACTGATTCAAAGCATTAACATATAAACAAACTCAGATTTGTTAAAAAAAAAAAAAACATTAGGTCCAATTATTCATAGATAAATTATAGCTACTAACTGTAGTTTTGTTCCCACACTTTTACAGGCTATTAGTTAAACTCTATGTTAAAGTGGTTAAAGTTGTTTGTGTACCTCAGTTTGACATGTTTTATAATTTCACACGTCCAAGCTGCATCCGAGCAGCTGGTCACTGCCACAGACGCACAAACCTTCAATTTATTCTGTAATATATTCTGTAACATCATAGTTATGATGCGTGTCATCATAACCATGAAGATTTCTCAACTAACCATTTAAGCAGTTTTCCTCTGAATGACAACACAAAACACCATATATGTAATCTGCAATATTATACGCATCAGTGTCAAAATAAATCGTACAGACAATTAATATTAGCTTATATGATAACGTAACATACTGTATAAGATGATTACCTCACTAGGTCACTGGGCTTCTTGAAGCTCTTTGGGCAGTACTGGCAACGGTTTGCAAACTTTGGCTCTATGTTGAGCTCAACACATTTGTCTTTAACTTCACTGATTCGATCTCGTTCAGCAGCTGTCTGGGCAAGAACCTTCTCTGATAGAGACGCCTCATCCCCAGGGTCTCTCTTTGCCAGCTCTGCTGTCTGCTCTTCAGTTAACGTGATGATACCGTTGCGGTTTCTTTTCGTCCCTGAGCGATCTGACCCATCATCCTCCTCACCAGCTTCATCAGTTTCCAGAACTGTGGACATCAATATATATGTTAACATCAGTAATGGTTTCACATTACTAACCTTGCTGTGTAAAGTTCCGGGTAACACTTTATTTTGATAGTCCACTTTAGACATACTACTAACAATAAGTAACTTTGCAACTACATGTCAACTAGCAGTCATTAGAGTATAAGTAGACTGTCTGGTTAATATCTTCTAACTCTTTATTTTGATGGGTCCACAACATACAGTGGGGGGGGGGGGGGGAATTATTTGATCCCCAGCTGATTTTGTACGTTTGCCCACTGACAAATAAAGGATCAGTCTATAATTTTAATGGTAGGTTTATTTGAACAGTGAAAGACAGAATAACGACAAACAAATCCAGAAAAACGCATTTCAAAAAAGTTATAAATTGATTTGCATTTCAATGAGTGAAATAAGTATTTGATCCCCTATCAATCAGCAAGATTTCTGGCTCCCAGGTGTCTTTTATACAGGTAAGGAGCTGAGTTTAGGAGCACTCTCTTAAACTCTCTTAATCTCAGCTTGTTACCTGTATAAAAGACCTGTCCACAGAAGCAATCAATCAATCAGATTCCAAACTCTCCACCATGGCCAAGACCAAAGAGCTGTCCAACGATGTCAGGGACAAGACTGTAGACCTACACAAGGCTGGAATGTGCTACAAGACCATCGCCAAGCAGCTTAGTGAGAAGGTGACAACAGTTGGTGTGATTATTCGCAAATGGAAGAAACACAAAATAACAATTGGTAACACACTACGCCGGGAAGGACTTGCAGCGCCCGCAAGGTCCCCCTGCTCAAGAAAGCACATGTACAGGCCCGTCTGAAGTTTGCCAATGAACATCTGAATGATTCAGAGGAGAACTGGGTGAAAGTGTTGTGGTCAGATGAGACCAAAATCGAGCTCTTTGGCATCAACTCAACTCTCCATGTTTGGAGGAGGAGGAATGCTGCCTATGACCCCAAGAACACCATCCCCACCATCAAACATGGAGGTGGAAACATTATGCTTTGGGGATGTTTTTCTGCTAAGGGGACAGGACAACTGCACCACATCAAAGGGACGGGGCCATGTACCGTCAGGGCCAGGGCATTGAAAATGGGTCGTGGATGGGTATTCCAGCACGACAATGACCCAAAAACACACGGCCAAGGCAACAAAGGAGTGGCTCAAGAAGAAGCACATTAAGGTGCTGGAGTGGCCTAGCCAGTGTCCAGACCTTAATCCCATAGAAAATCTGTGGAGGGAGCTGAAGGTTTGAGTTGCCAAACGTCAGCCTCGAAACCGTAATGACTTGGAGAGGATCTGCAAAGAGGAGTGGGACAAAATCCCTCCTGAGATGTGTGAAAACCTGGTGGCCAACTACAAGAAACGTGGGGATTTGAAGGGATCATGAATTGAACTTTTTTGTTAATTTTTGTTTCCTGAGGTTCACTTACAAGTTTTTAGGTTTTTACAAAAAAAAAACCCATCATATTTTAGAAATTTTCTACCTTAAACACTATGATTTAAGTACTTAGTTTAAAGGGTGTGTGTCTCTTTTAAGACTGTTGAGTGGTCTGTTGAGTGCACAAATTCATTACAATTCGAGATTTGCACTGTCACAAGTGCTTTCAGCATAACTAACACAATGCAATCACAATGTTAATAAGAGATTCATTGTGCATTGTATCATTGCGTTTCATTGTGCAGCATCACTGATTATAATGGGAGTTATATAAAAGTCATTCATTAAATTATTGTTTTGTTGTAATCAATATTATTAGACAAATCCTGTTGACTGGTCTAAACTTTTACTGAGTTGGGAATATTCTTCTTGTTTTTGGGGGGCTTTTTATGCAGTTTTTATAGAGAGGACAGTAGAGAGAGACGACAGGAAAGCACTGGGAGGAGAGAGGGGGTGGGATCAGCAAGGGACCTCGAGATGGGAATCGAACTCGGGTCACCGTGAGCACAGTTGCGCTGTATGTCGATGCACTAACCACAAGGCTACTGGCGCCGACAGGAATACTCTTCTAAATTTAAATTAGTTGACTACAAAGTGCAGACTGACTAATGATAGTGCCGTATTATATACTGAATGCTTTAGAAGGCTACAGCAGAAATCTCACTCTCAGTTTGTCAGTACCTTTGGGACCTACAGCATGCAGGAGTTTCATGTGTTTCCTGCGCAGCATGACGGTGCGGAAGCTTTCCTCGCAGATTGTGCACTTGAAGGGCTTTGTGTTCAGGTGGATGATCATGTGTCGGTTCAGACTACCGTTAGTGGTGAAGCAGGTGTCACAAATGTTACACTTATAAGCCTTCACTCCTGAGAAAGCAGAAGAACAGCCACAGATGAGAAATTTATATGACCAGGCCAGGGTTTCAGAATGTATGATAATATAATGTGTTTTTTGGTAATACTTTACAACAAGGTCCCATTGGTTAACATTAGTTAGTTGCATTAACTAACAATGACCAATACATTTGTTACAGTATTTGTTCATGATTCAGTTAATAAAAATATAACTATTCATTATTAGTTCATGTCCATTAATTAATATTAACAGATAAAGCGTTTGATTTTAATAATGTATGAAATGTTAAAATTAACATTAATAAGATTAATAATTGCTTTAGAAGTATTTTTCATTGTTCGTTCATGTTACCTGTGTGTGTGTTTAGGTGTGATTTGAGCACGCCAGCGGACACAAAGCTCCTCTCACAGACGTTACAGCGATAAGGTTTCTCTCCAGTGTGAGAGCGCACATGCTGCTTTAGGTGACTGGTCTTTTTAAAGCTCTTATCACACATACTGCACCTAAGAAACAAAACACATATTTGGCCCAATTGGGCCAGTGACAAATCCGTCAACTGTGCCGAACGTCTTTCACGCTGACCCCAGGCCATCGGGCAGTCCTTACTGTTGAGCCCAACATATTGCAATATAGCAAAATCTACTGACAGAAATTGCAAAAGAAAAACTACAGTATAATAGGAGTTTACAAGAACAAAACTTACAGTTTTATTCCATTTTTTTAAATAATTTTATTAATCATTTATTAATGGCAGAGCTTTATTTTGTGAAATGGTACAAAGACACACAGTCATTGTATTCAAGACAAATTCATATTAAAGGTACGTGAACTTACTGATAGACTCTCTTGTTGATTTCATCCTCATCCTGAAAGTCTTGTGTCTGGATAGACAGCTGTAGCTCTCCTTGACTTGCCTCCTGCAGTAAACCACTTGTCTACACACACAAACACACACACACACACACACACACACACACACACAAACAAACAAACAAACACGTAACATAATTTAATTTCACATGTATGATTTCTCTACACATGACTTACAAAAAAAAAGTGCTGCGGTGGTACAATGGTAGACATGTCAAGATGGTAATATATGATATATATGGTGTGCTAAAACTAGCAAACATGTACATTTATTTACATTTGCAGATCCAAAGCGGCTTAAAATAGAGGAGCAGTAAGTCATCACAGAGCCAGTAGTATTCACAGTGTACAATGGCGTCTGTGTGTACCTACTTATTTTAGAGACCAATTCAAATCCATAAGTGAGTGAATCTGACAAAAACTCCTTCAGATGAGGTCCTCAACTGTAAAAATGATCTATTCTATTCTGCTAATATTATCTCGAAAGTTTCACCATGCCAAGGCAATAAATTTGTGGTTAAAAAAGGGAAACAGGAAGTGGCTCATATTCTAAATGCATTGAGTGATTTTGATCAAACTTGAGCTGTATGTTTGGTCAAGGAGGCTGATCACATGGATGTAACTATTTTGAGTCATGGTCATAGCCCCACCAACTGGCAGCAGAAAGTTCCTCACTCACAAAAGGCTTTTAAATGGTTATTTTATATTTCTAGTATTGTTAGTGTATATTTTCATTCTTGGTCAAAATAATATCAAGACCGCTGGTGCAAAATTAAAAAACAAAACAAAACAAATAGTGCTACAACAAACATACAAATAGAATTTAAAATACTCATATAAAACAGAAAATAATACCTTGTGCATAAAAAGAATCATAAAAGATTTTTTACATAGTGCTAAAGAGGTGACAAAGAGGAAAAAGCTGAGGAATTATAAGTGGGTAAAATAAATAAATACACATCTACTGTTTCCATGTCTCCCTCATCCATAGTTTTGTCTGTCTTCCTACTTTTTCCCATTCTGTTTAAATCAGTGTAAAATGTCCACAAGACCTTCCTTTGTGTTGCTATGTACATGAGTTTGTTAGAATGTTTTCTACGATCACAACTGGAGAATGATCTTGTAATTAATAGGGATGCACAGATCTGATACTCAGTATCGGTATCGGCTCCGATACGTCATTTTCTGCCATATCGGGTATCAGTCTGGCGAGACCGATCCAAATCCGATATTGTGCGTATACTATTCTGTGTTATTGTTAAGCCCCACGAAAGGCACAAAAACATCATAAAGCACCATAAAGGTTTTGTGCACTATATACCAAGTGTTCTGAAGCCGATACATAGTTTAATCTGAGGTAGAGATTAATATTTAAGTCAAGTTCACATACACTCTTCTCTCCGCCGCGGCTGTCTGTCATCCTCCATTCAGCATTCAAACTGTGTGGCGCGTTTGGTTACGACAGTCAAGACGATGAAACTCTCCAAGAGCGCAGTAACTGAAATTTAAAAGAAAATACTCAAACTATCGCAAAGATTTAATACACTACGAATTAATATGGCTTCACTTTGTGCTTTGAACTTTTCTATGCTGCGTGCTGTGACTCCGTGTTGCTTCAAGCACATCACTCTTGATTCGCTTTTGGTATTATTATACTTTTGCGCAATGAAAGATTATTAATAGCCTTTCTTGTTCTGTCCTATCTATCATATGTTGCTGCCTCCATTTCTGTGCTGTACATTTAAAAGAAATGTATTTTAATTTTATAGTATATATTTATATTGTTGAGTTCCGTGACTTATTTAATACGACATCCCCTGATCAATCCTCTGCAAAGGCCAAACCGAGACATCTAAGCAACATTGAGTGTGATTTGAATGATCTTTTAGTACAGGGGGCCCAAAGACGCCGAGACAAAGAAATCAAGAAACAGGAGAAGAAGGAACGACGCAGATGGAACAAGAACAAAACCACAAGTCCAGCAGGTTCTCGGCCAGATGAGAGCAATCCTCAAGTTAATGAGGAAACAAGAAATGTTGAGTAAAAAGATAATGAAATTAATGAGAGAAATGATTAAACTGTGTGATTTTTCAAATGAATTGCAAATGTTAGAAAATGGATTAGAGGGGATGGAGCTTCAGCCTCC
>JAFVLL020026502.1:0-15372 GCA_021397915.2 Tor tambroides
TTTTATATATATATATATATATATATATATATATATATATATATATATATTTTTTTTTTTTTATTTATTTATTATGAATTCATAAAAAACAGCAATTAATTCATTTATCTATTTATTTATATTTAATTTTATTTATTTATTTTTTACTGGTAGTTAAAAGTTAACTGGTAGTCCTTATCATCACAATACATTTGATTTGCTAATTGGCATGCAGTAGTTTAATAATAAAGTCATCCAATGGCAAACACTTGCATGCGCAGATGCGTGTGTTTGAGTTTACTTGAGGCATTAATGCAGTCTCTCTCTCTCTTTGTCCCCAGAGACAGAAGCAGAAGTCATCTGCAGCCCGTCGTGGCAACAGGTCCGAGAGCAGGAGTGCGTGTGAGATTCGACTCTGAACAGATGCTGTGGTGACCTGTGACCCCTGAGCACATTTGTGACTGCAGGCTACAGACTCCCCATTCCAGTGGGCTGGTCTACCATCTGCTGCTGCCTTCTGTGCGTGTGCGTGTGCGCGCATGTTCACACCACAGACTTCCTGCCCTCGGTGTGAATCAAAACAACAAACTTTCGTTTTCTATGTCTGGCCCTCAGCACCAGATTCTTATGCTTCACACCTTTACAAACACGAGACTTTGGGGCAAATTTGAGTCAGTTTATGTTCTGATGATCACTACAAATAAAGAACTGATCAAATATGTGTATTTGTTCCTAATATTTGTTTACATGGTTTCTGGCATTATAACAAAACACTTTTCTACCATTTTATAAGATAAATGACTCTCTCATCAATGACTCATTGATCATCTTAGTAGATCTCACTTCATTTATGTAAAAAAAGTGCTTTTGTCATGTTAATTTTTTATTTCTACTTCAGTTTTAATTTTAGCCATTTTATTATTTCAACTTAAATATATTTTATTTCAGTTGTTGCCGAGGCAATATTTCTCATTAAGTTAAGTTTTACATTTTTAAGTAAGTTTTAGTATTATTTATATTGCATTCACTAATGTTTTGATTTAGCTTTTATTTTTATATTTTCGGTTGACATTTTAATTCTAGTTTAGGTTTTAGTCAAAGGTTTTCATCAAATATTCATTTTATTTTCATCTTTATTTATTTGCTTATTTATCTTTATTTCATTTTTATTTATCTGTCCAACATTTCACTTTATTTAAATTAACGGAAAAATACAATTCTGTAATTCTTCAACTCTAGTTATAGGTTTACCTTCACACACATTTTCAGTTCTGGGATGAGGGTAGCAGGACAGCACGTCGCTAACCATATACTGTGCATGCAAAACCACATGTTAAACTAAATGCATGACATGGAAGTTTATGAGAAGTTCTCGAATGTGGAAGTTACGCAACAAACATCATGCGTCCAGAAACTGCGGTTTCTCACAGTTTTGGTGGAAAGCCAAATTTAGAAACCTATGGTCTGTGTGTCTTTCTGTCTCCTGCTCACAAACATTGCAATTCATTCTACAAATAGCTCTCATAATGCACATCATCACCCCAAAATACAGAACATGCTTCTAGTATGACGGTGCATTCAAACACACACACACACACACAAATATATTAGATTAGTCTCAAAATTATGACACCCATCCAAAAGCTGTCACCAATCCAATCACAACCAGTGATAGAAGGTCATAAAACATTCCAGGATTCAAATGACAACTCTGGAACTCTGTTTCCACGCTTCCAATTAACTTCCCACCCTCCAACATTCCAAAAGTTCCAGAACTGATGTCAGGTGCCTTTGGAATGATCAGGAGTTACAGAACACTTAATCATGTTCTATTATGAATTGCATTATGACACATTTTGGAATTGCATTCACATACATCACTAAAGCACCAAACTCAAGTAAAATGGAGCCTAAAAATGTAGAAAAACAATTGGAGCTGTTGACTTTTTCCAATCATCAGGATCATCTGACATCTAGAAAGACTAAGTGCACTAAATGATTTCAGAATTCTTGCCTTTAGAAGTTGTTGATTAATACAGGATTTAATTCAATAAACATAAAAATGATTTTCCCCAATAAGCACTGAACTACCATTATAAACATTACTACCAATAAAAACATGACAAATGGATGTTTTACAAGATATCAGTGTTACTTTAGTATTTTAGTACATAAGTTAGCTTTTATTTATTTTCAGTTTAGTTTTTAGTAATTTTGTGCTTTTATATGCTTTTGTGTGTTTTTATATTTTATATGCATATACATTTTATTATACACACTGTTATATATATATATATATATATATATATATATATACACACACACACACATATATATTCCTGTTTGGCTTAATTTTTTTTTTTTTGGCTTTAGTAATTTTAGTGCTTATTTTATTTCAGTAAGTTCAGTAAGTGCCAAGGCAAATTTCTAATTTTCATTTTTAGTTTTAGATTTTCATCCATTTATTTTATTTAAGATAAGCTTTATTTCAATTAACTAAAGTGATCTATAGCAGTTTTAGTTAACAATAACACTGCTGTACTCACAAAACCAACACTGACATGGCTTAGCTTGTACATGACACCCCCATAACTCTGACCACACCTAAAAATACTTGAAATAAGTGGTTTTAATATGGCATCAGTTTCCTAGTCTAGAATTAGTATGTAATCTAGTACGACTACAATCTGAGATAGTCAGTGCCAGAGTTTCACCCCTGCACATTATCTGCTTGAAAAACAAGGAAACCTCATCTGTGTCATCACCGATCATCACAGGCACCTTTAACTCCATATAAAGTAGGACATCCTCTCATGAAATGTCAGAAGTTCATGGGAAGTTTACCAATGTCGAGCAGCGCAGACCTCAATTCAGACGCAACAAGTCAGAAAAATCCCCACACACACACACACACACACACACACACACACACACACAAACACCAGCCATTTACAAACAATTTCCAAAGCTGAGAATCAGACCACACAGGAAAGGCGTCAAAGTTCACATGAGATATTTCTGGGAGACAAAAAAGGGATCAAAAATATCTGCTCTTCCTGTTTATCATCGGGGTCATCACAACAGGATGTTCAGGGTTTGTCCCCCAGTGAATGTGTCTGCAAACAACTCAACAGGGAGAGATACAATCTCTCATCCTTTCTAGATGGATTCATTCATTAATTAGTGCCATTTGATAATGCAATCATAACTGTCATTATTGCTCATACTCAGGATTACAGATATGAACAAACCCCAGAACACTAGAGTATTAAACAGTGCTACATTTTTATAACTATCAAGAACACCCTAACAACCAATCAGAACACTTTAGAATAATAACGGCAAAGTTTCCACAGGCATACACTCGCATATTCATCAAATGAGGAAAAAACTGTTGTGCATTTAGTTTAATTTTAAACAGTGTAAGTATAGAAGTGATGTGGTGTTTTTTCTTAGATTAGAAAATGCATGACTAAATGTAGAACGAGAAGCATGGCTAACAGTCTCACACACTTGTTTGCTTTTAAATTTCCCCCTTTAATGCGTCTCTCACACACACACACACACACACACACACACAAACACAAACACAAACACAGGCCTTTCTCATGAGTTCCTGCAATCTTATTACCCCCTCCACCATCTGCCCTCCAAAAAAGACACCATTCACACACACACAAACAGCCTCACGAGTGTAAGAAAACACACAACAAAAGCGACAAAGATCAAGAAATAAACAATCATGTTCTGATTTTGATGGCCAAATCATAGTGAATCTTGCTATATGCATCCTATGAGAATAAATGCAAGTTTTATTTCATGTTAAGTGTGTGTGAGAGACAATAGGAGGTGAGGGCCAGCTGTTGGGCTGAATGGCATGAATAGACATTGACAGAAGCAGCGTCCCACTGCAGCAGGGCACCAACGGACTACTGGGGGGTTGGTAGGGGGGTCTTTTATCTAAGTTTGAAACAGAATGACTATGGGCGCATGCACATTCGCACATGCGCGCACACACACACACACACACTCGCAAGATGCTTCGAGCTTTGTCTGGTTGCTAAGATGGGGTTTGGGCCTAAAGATGGAATCTCAAAGAGGTTGATTAAAGCTTACAAACAAATACACAGGTATACACACACTTTTCTTTACCACACTGAGCTGCTATATGGTTGTTTGAAGATTCAGAAAGTTCTTGATTTGATTTCAGATTTGTGTTTTCGATTCTAGGTCTAGAACATAGATGGTTTTCCAAAGAACTTGAGAAGAAAAGTTCTTTTTGGAACATAAAAAGGTTCTAAAACACTAAGAAATAAAGGTTCCAATTGGGGGTTTTTACAGCTATGCCACTGAAGAACCATTTTTGGTTCCACAAAGAACTTTATAGTGTACAGTTCTTACACTAGATAGAACCTCTATTTTTGAGAGTGTATAAGAACAGTGAATAGTTGTATAAAATAACCATTTTTCTTAATGTGAAGAACATTTTAATAATCTAAAGAACTCTTTCTACTCTAAAGAACTTTTTGTACAATGGAAAGTTTCCATGGATGGGAAATGTTCTTCATGGAATCATATGCCAATAAAGAACTTTTATTTTTGAGAGTGCACTATTAAAAATAAAGCTTACAAATAGTGGTTTTCACAGCAATGCCACAGAAGAAACATTTTTGGTTCCTCAGAGAACCTTTCAGTAAATAGTTCTTAAAATAACCATTTTTCTTAGGGTGAAGAACATTTTAATGATCTAAAGGATTCTTTAAACTCTAAAGAACTTTTTGTAGCAAAGAAAGGTTCTTCATGGAATCATTGATGCCAATAAAGGACCTTTATTTTTTTAAGAGTGAAGAACCATTTTTGGTTCCCCAATGAACTTTTTAGTGTACAGTTCTTAAAAGAACCTTTTTTTTCTTAGTGTGAAGAACATTTAAATGCTCTAAAGAAGCTTTTGTACAATGGAAAGATTCCATGGGTGATAAAAGTTCTTCATGGAGTCATCAATGCTAATAAAGAACCTTTATTTTTAAGAGTGTGACCTCAGAAAAAAAAAGGGTTCTAAATGGAACCTTTCTATTTAAGGGTATGTTTTTGTAACGTACCTGCATGATGCTTCTCCGCTCGGCTTGAGCTCGCATATTCCTCCATTCTGACAGTATTCTGAGCATCTTTGCCCTAAACACAAAGACAAACATCTGTTAGTGCATCCCAACAATCAACTAAACTACAAAAATCACCTGAAGAAAACCAGGTCAAACTTGCACCCACCCACCTGTGCATCCCCTAACACACCTGTCAATGCAAACGCACATGCTAACTCCTCACAAAAGAACCTCGCCACCTATAGACTTCAATAAATGGCCCCGAGCCAATTGTTTTGTGGCCCCGATGGAGAGCCACTGGCCTTTTGTTAGGCTCTGAATAACTGACTTTGATGGAGGAGTAGAGGGGGGGTTCTTGACTATTCATCCAAAGAGATCCTGAAAAATCCAGTTATCCAACACTGAGCCTGGAAATAGCTCCACATCCTCAACAATTCCCTCTCCATGTGGCAGTCAGCCTTTAACAAGGGTTTAAACTCAAAATACAGCCTTCCCGTTTCAGTATTAATATATCAGCTTCACTCTAGTTTAAGTTCAGCTGACAGTGTTGTGCACATCTTGACTTTCTGCAGTCTGGGTAGGCATTCAATGTGTTTTAATAAGCCAAATGTGGCCATTTATGGAAGGAAGTATATTTATTTCGCAGGAGCGTGCATCATCGTACTTTAAGGATTAACAGGCCAGTCGCTCTAGACTGCAGTTGTGCACTTGTTGAATGAAACCAGCTGCCTGCAGGCCATCTTTAATTGGTAATGACCGTCTAGAGGCAAAGCTCTTAGTCAAAACTCTTAGACTAGTCCTTATTACGGATTAAACCACTAGTACTAATTCTCTTTTTGTTTCTTTATCTTTTGTTTCTTTAAAACGTTGAACTTCAATGCACAGACTAAGCTGTACAATGGATTTCGCACACTTTTTGAATAGTAAATTAGTAAACCTACTGAGTAAATTTTTGACTGAATAAATTTACATGATTTTACGGTCATATATTTTATTGGAAAGTCATTTTTTAGAGAATGCGAAAAAAATATTTTAAAGTTCAACATTTTTCTACACTTTTCCAGTTTTTATATTATTTCATATATTTTATTATTTAATTTTATTATTATTTAATATTTTTACTATTACTTTTACTATTATTTTTACTAGTACTATAAAATGTAACAAAATTAAATAAAATGTAAAGTTATATAGTATTTTATTAATGTACATTACTTTTAACCTAAAATATATTATAAAATTTAAAAAAAAATTGTATTGTTATATTATAAATTTAATTATATATAAATAGAAATATATAATTCATTTTATTTTATTATATTTTTGTTTTAATATTTAGTTTTATTATTATTTAATATTTTTATTAAGTAATATTTATAATATAAGATGTAACAATTACTTAAAATTATATATATATATATATATATATATATATATATATATGTGTGTGTGTGTGTGTGTGTGTGTATATAATTAGTAAAATATATATATAGTATATATTAAATTAAGTTTCTTTTGAATTTTAAACTAAAACATTAACATATACACACTAATATGTATATATATATATATATATATATATATATATATATATATATATATATATATATATACAGGTGCATCTCAAAAAATTAGAATATCATGGAAAAGTTCTTTATTTTTTGTAATTTAATTCAAAAAAGCAAACTTTCTTATATTCTAGATTCATTGCAGACAAACTGAAATATTTCAAGAGTTTTTTTGTTTTAATTCTGATGGTTATGACTTACAGCTTAGGAAAATTTAAAATTCAGTATCTCAAAATTTGAATATTTTCTCAAAAGATCAATCAAAAAAAAAGATTTACAAAACAGAAATGTTCAAGATCTCCGAAGTAGGTTTAATTATGCACTCAATACTTGGTTGGGGCTCCTTTTGCACAAATTGCTGCTTCAATGCGGCATGGCATGGAGGAATCAGCCTGTGGCACTGCTGAGGCGTTATTGAAGCCCAGGTTGCTTTGATAGCAGCCTTCAGCTCATCTGTATTGTTTAGTCAGATGTCACTTATCTTCCTCTTGACAATATCCCATAGGTTCTCTGTAGAGTTCCAGGTCAGGCGAAGTTGAGCCAATCAAGCACAGTAATATCATGCAGTCAGCAAACCACTTAGAAGTAGTTTTGGCAGTGTGAGTCACGAGAAGTCCTGCTGCAAAATGAAAATCAGCATCTCCAAAAAGCTTGTCAGCAGAAGGGAAGCATGAAGTACTCTAAAATCTCCTGGTAGATGGCTGCATTGACTTTGGACTTGATAAAGCACAGTGAACCAACACCAGCAGATGACATGGCACCCCAAATCATCACTGACTGTGGAAACTTCACACTGGACTTCAAGCAGCTTGGATTCTGTGCCTCTCCACTTTTCCTCTAGATTCTGGAACCTTGATTTCTAAATGAAATGCAAAATTTACTTTCATCTGAAAAGAGGACTGTGGACCACTGAGCAACAGTCCAGTTATTTTTCTCTTCAGCCCAGGTGAGATGCTTCTAACATTGTTTCTGGTTCAGGAGTGGCTTGTTTCTAGGAATGCGACAGCTGTAGCCCTTTTCCTGAAGAGGTCTGTGTGTGGTGGCTCTTGATGCACTGACTCCAGCTTCAGTCCACTCCTTGTGAAGCTCTCACAAGTTCCTGAATCGGCTTTTCCTCACAATCTTCCCAAGCTTGCGGTCATCCCTGTTGCTTGTGCACCTTTTCCTACCACACTTTTTCCTTCCAGTCAACTTTCTATGAATATATTTCGATACAGAACTCTGTGAACAGCCAGCCCTTTCAGCGAAGACCTTCTGTTGCTTACCCTCCTTGTGGAGGGTGTCGATGATTGTTTTCTGGACAACTGTCAAGTCAGTAGTCTTCCCCATAATTGTGGTTGCATGTTCTAAACTAGCCCAGCAGGTACCCAGTATTTATACTCAAAATTAATCAAAGTAATCAAGCTCAAAATGGAATTTTCTAATTTTTTGAGATACTGAATTTTAATTTTCCTAAGCTGCAAGTCGTAACCATCAGAATTAAAACAAAAAAACTCTTGAAATCTTTCAGTTTGTGTGCAACGAATCTAGAATATAAGAAATTTTGCTTTTTTAAATTAAATTACAAAAAATAAAGAACTTTTTCATGATATTGTAATTTTTTGAGATGTACCTGCATATATAAAATAAATAATTCATTTTATTTTATTAATATCGATGACTTTAAGCTAAAAATTGCCTGAAATTTCTCAGTGACTGTTGGTCCCGTGTTTTTGAATAAATAGCATGGTATATGAATATATTTCATGTATACCAGTGCATTTCAAAGTACCATGGTGCTACCATCAAATACCATTACTGTACTCTGGTACCACCACAGTACTTCTCGTCAGGATATTTCGCTTACTTGTTTACCTCAGGTTTAAATTGTGCAGAATTTCACTTTTAAAAGCATTTGTTTCGTTTCCTGTCTAGTTGTGTCATTTCCCCTGTCTGTCAGACTTGGCTCTCTGTTCCTCTACGGGTGCCGCGGCTCGCGCGTGTGAGGGGGGGGGGTCTAAGGACACACGCGCGCCTGACGGGAGCGCGCGCGACAGCTGCGGAGCCCATGCCGCGCGGACAAAAGAAATCAGAGTCCAGCACGAGCCCATAAAACACTGTCTCGAGCCATTGTTTACCAGCGCACGAGAACAACAGCACAACCCCCTCCTCCTCCTCACCCTCCCTTCATTCACGCACAGATCGCTTTCCTCCAGACTCCACACACAATGCAACTCAATCAACATAAAAATCCTGCGCACTAAAAACAACCGCAATAACTTCAGAAATCAAGCACTTAGACTGTCATAAAGTTATAACGATACTTCTGAAGTTACTCAACTTTAACGTGAAGACATTAATCTGATCTTTACGGTTATACGTATGATAACAGAAACATAGTATAAGAGATAAATAACAATTCAGATAAATTTGAAAACCTTTTTATAAGTGGCAAAAGTGGTTCAGTTCACCCTGTAGTGAATTACACGTTAAATTCATCAATCTATAACAATATCGATCACAAATTAATATTACAAAACCATAAAACCAAGCGAGCGAGATTTGATAGCCTATATTGATATTTTTCCAAAATGCTAGTTATTCTATTCAACTGATTTTTTTTATTTGCAAAACTGACACCTTATGTATTTTTCATTGTGTATATATTTTTGCACAATTGTATCATGCCAGTAAAACACTTGACTCAAAAATGAATGGAAATGAAAGAGAGATAAAGTTGTGAAGAAAATAATATCATGTTTATCCCAAAATCAGGCTATTTTGTGCAACAAGTGACGCTCAAATCACAAGTTGTGGAGAAATATCGCTACAAGTAGAGCAAAACCAAACTCAGAAGTGTGATAATGAATAAACTTAGAATCATTTGACTATGTAATGTAAAATGTTATTAGAGTTGAGCTGATGTTTGATACCTTGTGCCACCGTCGCAAGTGATGCTGCCGTCAGTAGCGTTAATTTCACCAAGAAACGGTTCATAACTCCGCCTCAGCGTTACAACTTCTTTAAAATCCTTCCTGAAGCTCTCATAGATCCCCAGAAATCTTCTTTAAATCTCCAGAAAGTGCAAAAGAGTTAGAATAAATCCGTGTTAATTAATAAATAAATCCCAGCGTCTCTCGTCGCTGCTGCCGCTCGTGGGAAACTCTGCTTGATTCTGCGTTTTTAGCGCGCTGACGTCACTGTCGCGTGGGACTCTGAACGCGCTCTTCTGAATGACTTCTCACGCCCCTGTTATCCCTCCGCGCAGGTACTGAGGGAGAGATTTCCTTCAAATTAATGTGGATCTGAAAAAAATAAAAAGAGCGAACACTCCCTGCACAGCTTAGTTTCACCACAAGGGAAGGAAAAAAAAAACACTTTCTCACACTTTCTTCCCAGGGTTAGTGTGGGATATGCAGGTTTATTCCTGTCCCATGTGGAGGATTGAGGAGGGACTAGGGCGGATCACTGCTTTCTGCTGGCGCCAGTTTGGACCTGTAGCAAAGGAGGGAGGCCTGGTTAACAAATCAAGACCCGATGCTGAAAGTGTGCGTCTTTTGTCCCTAAATTCTAAAGAAGGGAAAACTTTTTGTAGCCTATTAACAGCAGAAAAAGTCCCATGTATTTTTTTTTTTTTTGGGACATGGTGTTTGGGCTTATGCAGTGGTAGTAGGCTAATATACTAGGTTTTTCTAACATTGAACCATGGTAAAACATTGGTTTTTTGGACATATGGCAATACCGTGTTTGTTTTGAATATTTAATAACATGTTTTTGAACATACTAGGTATAAAAGCACTTTTTAAGTTTTTTTCTTGTTGTAAGCATAAAACGAAGCATGAGGTTTATGCTTCAAACAAGGAAAGTGTATATATAGCCTATGTTTATTAAATATATACATAGGCCTACTTAAAATCACACAAGAAATTTATATATAATATTTTAGTTACAACTTCAAAATGTTTTATATATATATTTATTAATATATATATATATATATATAAAATGTATTTATTTTTAGATTTTTATTTTTATTTATTTTTTGTTTGTATAAATATAAATTATATAAATTTATATTATTATAATTTTTAAATTTATATACATATATATACACACACACAAAATATTATCTATCTATCTATCTATCTATCTATCTATATATATATATAATTATAAATATTAAACCAATTTTTACTCAATTTTCACACAGGTAAATTTCACAAATGATTAAGAAACAGCAAGTAACATTTAGGTAAATGTGAAAATTTGAAGTAAAAATAATGAAATAGTATTTACTTTTAAAGGGTTCTTCAGTAATCTTTGTTTTATTTACTTTGAAAAATCATTATATATATATATATATATATATATATATATATATATATATATATATGTGTGTGTGTGTGAACATTGCACTAAATCATTACCATATTCATATTTTTAGCACACATAAATATTTCTCGGATACAATTACTGTACCACCACAGTACTTTTTTGTAAATGTGAGCACATTGTTGGTTAGTCATACTCTCTGATGATCAATAAGTTGTAAAGATCAACAATGTCAGAGGAATTCCCCTTTTTATGACCTATAACTGCACTGCTTTGATTAATTTCACTTCTCTTTTAATGTTTCAATCTGTGATCTGTGTAAATGCACTAAGGCAATATCTGTCATTCAAGTATTGTTTTTGTTCATATATAAGTTTTGTTTGCTTTCCCCCCTTTTTTGGCATGAAAGCGTTTGTATGGTTTCATCGCCTCAGGAATTATAGTAATGACACATCATGTTTGACAGCACGCACAAAATGTGTGCATGTCTGTGTGTGTCGGCCCGTGGGAACCGTCTCATTGTGGAATCTGCAACCGCAGGGCATAAAAAAATAAAAGAGTTGAATGAGAGGGCGAAAGAGAGAGTGTGTGCCAGTACTGTAACTGACGAATGTTAGAAATCAGTTGATGAGCTCGAGAGACAAATAACGTCTCGTCGTGCCACTGAGGTTTCATTTTGATTCTTAAATGCAAATCTGCAAGTGATTGCAGAAAGGTTAAGGTTTAAGAAGTTGCATGCATTCAGCCTACTTTGATTTGAGAACAGCGGCACTTCCTTCTTCCTCTGTTCCTAAAACTCCCTTCCTTCCCATTTGAACACACACATTTTCACAGGGACACAGGGTTTGGTTTTGTATGCATGAGGGTTTTGTGCATTAAAGGTTTACATGCACATCTTGCACATTTCTTTATCAGCATTTTTGTCTTGCTTACCAGTAAAAATGCATTTAAAACTAAATTAATTTGCTTTTAACCATAAAGCTTAACTTCAACGTTTAAGCTTTAGTTTGTTTAAAGGAAATATTGCCAATAGGGCAAGAAATACAAACGATATTCCAGATGTATTTTCTTGTGCAAAATGCAAGTGATTTCAATATTATGCAGTTTTGATTCATAAGTAAATGTATCATTTACTCAGTGTTTAATATTATTTAGTTATTTTTACAAAATTGCAGGTTCAGGTTGCAGTTCAAAAGTTAACTTGTGATAAATAATTAAATAAATAAATGTTAAAAAAAGACTGTGTTAATATGAAGGAATTTCCTGTAATGATTTTTCACAGGTATTTTGCTTATATTTTAAATTAAACATTGCATTAAATAACACATTGTATTAAATTACACATTGCATTGTTTGCATTGTTGTTGTTTTCAGATTAAAGCAAATTATCAGAACATTATCAATAGTTGTTGTTTTTTTAATTCATTTTATTATTTGAGAAAAAAGAGACTTCTCCAACAGAAACTAACAGTAAATCAGTTGCTTGGGTCAAAATACTGATTTAAAATAATTAATATGATATATAGCTTTTAGTCAACTTGTTGCATTTGTCTGACTTGAGGCGTTTTGCATCTCATCAAACGGAACCTAGCAAAAGAAAAACAAGTGCAGTTGACTAGAATAACTCTACTAGTCAGGTTAACTTGTACAGAGGCCCATCATGATCAAACAGCAGCGGAGTTTAAACGGCGTCTGTCACCTACAAGGTCCTGAATGAGTGAATTACTGTAATCACCTGACGAATCTCACACATACACACTGCTAACGAGTCCTCGCATGCCGCCCTGATGCATCTGTGCCATCCCTCCCTCCCCCTGCCAGAGTTTGAATAATAAAGCTTTATTTGCATTTCTAAAGCTGATGACAGACACAACCCCCATTGGAGAAATCTCAAATCTGAGCTGAGCATGCCTGTACTCTTTATCCTACAGCATGTGTGTGTATGTGTGCAAACACACATACAGAGACAGAACATCGGGATTCAGGAGAGGCTACAGTCTTTCTACACGCACACACACACACACACACACACACACACACACACACACACACACACACACACACACACACACACACACACACTCTGATAGTTGTGTGCTGGTGAGAACGGAGACACTTCAAGCTTCATGGCAGGAAACGAGCCCAATTCACACAGAACAGACAGAACAGAGATCTGAACCACTGTAAAATCTGCTGCTGGCGTCCTGAATGTGTTTATAGTCCACAATGTAATCATGAAGGGTAGAATGATGTATAATGACCTCAATTATCATTTTAACTTTCTTTGATCACCCTCAGGCCATCCAAGATTCACATTTGGAGAAATGTAGCATTACTTCACTTAATCAGCAATGGATCCTCTGCAGTGAAAGGGTGCCGTCAGAATGAGAGTCCAAACAGCTGATAAAAACATCACAATAATCCACAAATAATCCACACCACTCCAGTCCATCAATTAATGTCTTGTGAAGCCAAAAGCTGCGTGTTTGTAAAAAACAAATCCATCATTAAGACATTTTAATGGTTGTTTCTGATCATAATCCATAATAACGCTTCTTCCAGTGAAAAAGTCCATCCTCTGTTGTCCTCTCACATCAAAATCCACCCTCATATTTCTTTAGAACTGTTTTGGCTTGTAAACTTGGCTTGACTGATCTGAGCATATTTCTCTCCTGACTCAGGCTAGATGACTTTTTTTCACTGGAGAAAGCAATATTAGGGATAGAGGACTAGTATTTTAGATGGAAACAACAGTTTGAAGTTAAAAGGTCTTGATGGATTTGTGGATTATTGTGATGTTTTTATTAGCTGTTTGGACTCTCATTCTGACGGCACCCATTCACTGCAGAAGATCCATTGGTGAGCAAATGATCTAATGCTAAATTTCTCCAAATCTGTTCTGATGAAGAAACAAACTCATCTACATCTCGGATGTCCTGAGAGTGAGTAAATGTTTAGCAAATGTTCATTTTTGGGTAAACTATTCTTAAAAAACAAACAAACAAAACATATGAATTCAGCTGTTCTTTTTAAACAAGTTAAAGTCACGTTTAAGTAAAGACAAACCTGAAAAATACAGACACATTTTCGAGATGTTATTTTAAGTGCGTGCACATGCGTGTTTTTCAGGGCTGAAATCATCTGATGATCTCCTCAGACAGGAGAAGTTGTGTATTTATGTGTATTTGTGTGTTTGTGTGTGTCTATAAAGATCTCATATTCCAGTAGCCTCAGCATTGCTGTTTATCTCCAGCGAAACACCAAGAACAACATCTCACAGATCTGTTTCTCATTTCAGTGTCAAAAGATTCACATCTTTTCAGGTCTAGTCTGGCCTGGTCTTCTCTTGTCTTGTCTGTCAATATACTTTTATAAGTATAGTTTCAAGAAAGACAACATTTTGACTGTTGAAATATATTTTGGGTGCAGCAAAGTTGGAAATTTGGAAAACTAGGACAATTAAGAAGGAAAATTACTGCATGTACATTGAGAATTGAATTATACTTGACTTGATTACAGAATTAAGTTCAACAGAATTACTGATAAAGAAAGGATATATGCACATGTGTGTGTATGCATGTATTTGCTGCTCTTATAGATATATTACATATGGATACGCAAACACGCAATTTGTCTCCTCACAAGTTGTTAACTGATGGACTGGAGTGGTGTACATTACTTGTGGATTATTGTGATGTTTTTATCAGCTGTATGGACTCTCATTCTGACGGCACCCATTCACTGCAGAGGATCCATTGGTGAGCAAGTGATGGAATGCTACATTTTCCAAATCTCTTCCCGTGAAGAAGTCAATCATTCATTCATTCATTCTTTTGAAAACATGGTCTTTTTATATTATACTATATTTTTATATAAACACAATTTAAAATAACAGTTTTCTATTTTAATATAATTTAAAATGTAATTTATTCATGTGATGCAAAGCTGAATTTTCAGCATTATTTTCTTATTATTATCAATGATGAAAACAGCTGTGCTTGTAATATTTTATTAATAATAATAAATGTTTTTGAGCAGAAAATCAGAATATTAGAATGATTTCTGAAGGATCATGTGACTGGAGTAATGATGCTAAAAATTCAGCCTTGAAATCACAGGAATAAATTACGTTTTAAAATATAATCAAATAGAAAACAGTTATTTTAAATAGTAAAAATGTTTCAAAATTTTACTGTTTTTGCTATACTTTGGATCAAATAAATGCAGGTTTGGTGAGCAGAAGAGACTTAAAAAATCTTACTGTTCAAAAACTTTTGACTGGTAGTGTATGTATATATATATATACAGGTATATATATATATATATATATAAAATATATATATATATATATATATATATACATATACAGTGCCTTCCACTAATATTGGCACCCTTGGTAAATATGAGCAAAGGCG
>JAFVLL020026505.1:0-14671 GCA_021397915.2 Tor tambroides
TTCTGTAGGATCCAGACCAGGTTTTTTAATCAGAGGTTGGACTACTGCGTGTTTAAAATTTTCAGGTACCACACCTGAAGACAGACTGCTATTAAAGGGTCATGAAACCCCCAGTTTCAGCACTGGTTAGTTCTCACCACAGTTTTAAAAAATGCTAAAAAAGTGGGCGTGGTGCGCTGCAGAGCGGAGGGGGAAGAGGGGAGACAGACTACACACACAGCTTTGGGTTCAGACAGTTTCATTTCGCTCCCATCGAGTTAAAAACACAAATAAATGCACAGCCATTTGCACTCTTCATCGAAAACATATGAAAGCGCTGTTGCACCTCTGATAACTTTTTAGGCTTATTCTGCGGCGTTTATATAGGCCTAAGCCTTTTTACGGGTTGTGTCACGGAGCTGTAAAAACGGTTACACTCACTAAGTGAATGAATCGTGTTTGCACGAACTCTTACAAACCAAAAACAAACCCGCTCCTTCGATCCATGAACGATTAATTTAGTTAATGTACGCGATCTCACAGTCTCAGCGTCTGTCATAGGAAATCAACACATGCTGTTGTGAATAATTAAGCGAAGCGTCTTCTCATAGGATAAGAACACACAGTCTCATGAATAATTTAATAGACACCGACACGTCATTGATGTACTATAGTCCATTGCCACGTCACAAATTTTGACGTCAACACGATGTAGACTTTAAACCTGGAAGATGAAAATAGTGCAAAAAAGCTTGAAATTAACCTGTTTTCTCCAACAGTTAAAATGATCAGATGCTAACATTGTCTTCTATGATGTGCAACACAATCACCTCTGCTAAAATCTCAGAAAAAGTAGTCTGGAGTTTTATGACCCTTTAACAACTGCAAGAACAGATGGCCCTACAGTGGGAAAAACCTCCTTGACAAGTCAAGGAGGGACAGCATCAAATGGAGAACCTGAGGGCTTCAAATGACCAACAATCTCATGTAATACTGACAAAGTCACAGGCTCAAACTTGTCAAAGACAGCAGAGCAAAGGACAGAGACTGAAGGATCATTAGAAGGAGGTGAGATAAGAGCCCTGGTGGAAATAACCTTATCAATGAAAAAGTGAAGAAAATTTTCACAGACAGCAGAGGAGGCATCAACACAGACCGTTTGCGGAACATGAAGAACTGAATCGATAGTCTTAAACAAAACACAAGGCTTGCTACAGTTTGACAAAATAATTTCAGAAATGTAATTTCTTTTAGCATCTTTCACAGTTTTCTGATAATGACGCCAGCAGTCCTTTAGTATTTGAAACGACACATGCAATTTGTCCTTTTTCCATTTGCGCTCAGCCCTACGGCACTCACGTCTGACAGCACGAACCGTGTCATTCAGCCATGGCTCAAATTTAGTTTTTGGCTGCCTGATTTTCAAAGGAGCCACAGTATCCATAACAGTTTGACAGGTAGAGTGCAACCATGAGCTAAGCGCCTCTGAATCATTACATATAGACTCCGGTATAGCACAGTTCTGACTGAAAACAGATGTGAACTTAACAGCAGTGGAAGGGTTAATGATGCGACAGGGGTGAACAGCAGTGCGAGTTTCAACTGTATTACAGGCAAGAGCAATATCAAACAATACAGGCATATGGTCAGAAAACACTGCGTTACAGATCTCAAGGTTACGAACAGGCAAACCAAAGGACAGAACCAGATCGAGTGTATGTCCCCGTTCCTGTGTGGGGCCAGACACAGACTGCACCAAATTAAAAGAATCAATGAGAGATAAAAAGTCCTTTGCCATTGGGTTTTCAGGACAACACACATGGACATTAAAATCCCCAACAATAAGAACATGATCGTATTTAGGCATAATGTCAGCCAGAAAAGTAGAAAAGTCATTTATGAAGTCCTTATTGTATCTGGGAGGCCGATAGACTACTGCACACAGCATTTTGTGAGAACGACCCAGCTCAAATAAACTCAGTTCAAAGCTGCTGGATGGTAGCAATAGTTGTTTACATTTGTAGGCATTCTTATAAATGATTGCTATTCCTCCTCCTCGTCCCGACGTTCGCGGGGAATTTAAATAGCAGAAATCATTTGGTAAAAGTTTAGAGAAAACACTACCTCAGTGAAGTTGGCCCCCGACCCATCGCAAAACATCGACAAAATAGTCTCAATCGTTTGTGCTCTGTTTGTGCTGTAAAAATTTTCGTTTGTGCTGCTTTGGTTTTTTAGATATTAAAATAATATTTGGTCATTCTGAGGTCACTCAGCCCCGAGCCCCCCGCCTCCCCTGCACCCACATACTGCAAATTCATCCCAAATAGTCTCATTTGTTTGTGCTTCGTTTGTGCTGGTTTGTGCAGGTAAAAG
The DNA here is from genome assembly GCA_021397915.2 of Tor tambroides. Lineage (NCBI taxonomy): Eukaryota > Metazoa > Chordata > Actinopteri > Cypriniformes > Cyprinidae > Tor > Tor tambroides. The sequence goes on from JAFVLL020026505.1 coordinate 2,353, forward strand.
TTTCGTTTGTGCTGCTTCGGTTTTTAAAATATTAGATATTGAATTATAGTTGATGATGTCACCAGCCCCCCCACATGCTCCAAATTCACCCAAAACAGACTCAATCGTTTGTGCTTCGTTTGTGCCGGTAATATTTTCGATTGTGCTGATTCGGTTTTTAAAATATTAAACACTCTAGTCTGTTACTGATTACAACACTGTAGCAGTCATGTAGTCTAGATTACACATTTCAGGTCATGTATTCTGACTACTTTTGCATTACTTTTAGATTACTTTTGACCTAATTTGTTTATAGATTCAAATGCAAAAAAAAAAAAGACCAATAAACCAACATTAGAGAACATGCAAATACGTTGTTAAATTATTTTTCTAAATTATTTGAAATATTAACTATAAATGTCAGGGGGACATCAAGTAAATATTCAGAAGGGTTAAACACTAATAAACATGAAAACAAATTTGGTCTGACTACAATAAAGTGTTGCGGAGATATAGCCTCATGTCTATTTCGGTGTCCTCTTTGCCATATTCATTGATGCGCTATAAGAGAAGGACTGGGTCTGTCAAAAATCTTTTAAAAACACATTTCCAGCAAGGTCTGAAGATGATCTGAACCAGCTTTGGTGAAATTCAGGTGAACTGTCTAAGATGAGTTAGAAAAAGAGGAGTTTAAGAGGAGGTTTAAGAAGTTATTAGCATAAACATGAGTGCAACTTTGAGCTGTTGGTGGCGCTAGAGGGTTTGAGTTAGAGACTGTGGTTAATGTTGATACTGTCCACTATCTGTGTGCCAAATTTCACAAAAGCGGTTTTATGAGCTCCCATAGACTACCAGAGAGGAATTAAGAAAACTAACGACCACAAGAGTAGCTTGGGCCCTAAATATTTCAACAAACTGCTTATGATTTTCTTCATTTGTAAGTCACTTGCATGAAAGCATCTGCAAAATGAATAACTGTAAATTTGTCTAGTAGAATAGTGGGTTTGGAAGTCTGTTTTAATTTATTTTCTAAATGTCTATATTTTATTAACTATTTTTTGTATCATCATGTCATTGTTTATGTTATTTGTGACAATAGTCATGTTTCTCAGTTTGATGCTTTTGCTATCTGAACTATTTATGCTCATGTGGTGACATGTATTCCATGTTGTACCAGAATAATGTTCATTCAGAACAGAACTGAGTGAAACCCAAACATCATCTGAAGTCACGTGATCATCTGTGTGTTTTCCTGAGTGACCGCTCCATCTACTGGTCATTCATGAGCACATCATGACAGTGAATCTCATCATTATTTGATTCAAGTGAGCGGTGTTTGCACTGATTATATGTATATCCTGAAAGCAATGCATAAAAGCATCTGCATAAATACATATATAAATATTATGGAAAACTGGTTATGATCTTTCTCAATAATGCAAAATTTGTCTCTGTGCTTGGAAGTCTGTTTTAATTTCTACATTTAGCTTTGATTCATTTCATTTCAAAATGATGTTTTAATGTGAAAATGTTTTATGATGTCATTGTCATTATTGTGGATGATGAGTCCAAGCAAAATACTAAAAGTACAGTAATGCATAACCTAATCTAAATGTAAACATCATGACAGTCTTGTTTCTCAGTTTGATGGAGTTGCGTTGCTTTTTTGCTATCTTCATTATGCATGATCACATGGTTACTTGTACTTTATCTTCAATCATGATTATGTTCATTCAGACTAAATCATGTGTGTTTCATGAGTAACCGCTCCATCTGCTGGCCGTTCACTCATCTGCTTCATGTGAGCAGTGTTTGAACAGATTAAATCCTTTTCTTGAATGCAATGTGAGTCGTTTTGGATAAAATCATTTGCCAAATGCATAAATAAATAAAAATATGACAAATTTTTCATTTGTAAGTCACTTGATTTTGAATGGAGCTCTGAAGCGCTGATTGGAAGGTGTAAATGTCTGAAGCTTCATGAATCTGAGTCCATCACTAACTTCACTAAAGAGTCATCAAACCAATCATAAGAACACAAAATCAGCCTGCAGTAAAGCAGGGTTTGGCCCACATGCTGATGGGACTCAGGTTCAGAAAGCCTCATCAAGAGAAAAGAAGATACAAAAATGAAATCTAATTCAAACTAGTAATAAAACTTGTATTGATATGTATGTAATATAAACTAAATATTTCCCACATATTTATAATATTAACAGGTTTGACAGTTTAAATGGTGTCTTCATTGATGAAAACATGCAGCGGTCTGTTAAATGTTAGGATGGTGATATTTGGAGGCATCATCTGAGTGCTGTGATCTGGGTTGCTTAGTTAGAAACACTTAATTCCAAGGAATACCGTTAACTTGATCGCACAGATACTATTAGAACTGAACTGAGCTGGACGATGACATCACTGAATCAATGATGAACTGACTTTAACTGAAAACTGAGTGTTCACTATTGTCCTTTTGCATTATTACACACTATTTTTCCTATTTAACACTGTAAAGCTGCTCTGACACGGTGTGTAGTGTGAAAAGCGCTATGTAAGTAAAGGTGCCTCGACTGGACTGTGATCAGAGCAGTGTGTTTGTCCTGCAGGTGGCAGCGGTGAGCTCTGTGGCGAATCTGCCGCTCGGGCTGCGCTCTCATTACCGCGGCTCCTGCAGACCCCGGCTCTGGGAGGCCATCCGCGCCTCCTCTGCTGCTCCAGGACACTTCCAGGAGCTCAGTCTGGGAGAACACCTGCACCAGGGACAGCCAAACCAATGTTCATGTCATACAAGTACACATTCATCAGCAGACATGCAGACACAGCTTCACACCTCCAGCGGGAAAAACTATTCACAGTGTACAAAGAAGATTAAAATGCATGCATGCACAAATAAAAATTCTCATTAAAATAATGAAAATATTTGTAAATAATAAAAATTAAATACTAATAATATTACAGATTAAATAAAATAATATATAAAATAAAATATTTGTAAAAAATATTAAAATATAAATAATAATGATTTAGGATATATATATATATATATATATACATATATATATATATATTAGTGCTGTCAAAATTAGTGCGCTAACGCAGGCGATTAATTTTTTCAGTTTAACGCGTTAAAATGATTTAACGCCGTTAACGCAGGGGCGGGGCCTAGGGTCGGCCACCCCACTCATAACTGCTAATTCTGTCTCTTTTTTTAAAAGAGTGAATAAAGTGCATTTATTCAGTCGCAGAACGTCTTTACGAGCACATTAAACCGGAGACGTTTCAGACGCGCGCCTCAACTTCACTTCAGCGTCAGGCGCGAGTCAAACGAGCGCGGAAACTGTACCGTGCTCACAGCGCATGCTCTTCAATACACGCAAATCACGAAAGAAACTAGGAGCATGCAGTGTCGGGATCAGTTAAGTCATGAAGTTACCAAAAAGGCGATTAAAGCTTCCATAAAACTGTGAATGCATGTAATATGTTATATATGAGTTACATTAAGAACATGTCTCTGAAATGGTTTTCAAAACTGTCCTGGAGCATCCTAGCACTGTCTCCCTCATCTAACACACTCGATTCAACTCATTAGAAGAGACTGAAATGGGTCAGAAAAGGTAGAGTTGAGAGAAAATACGATGCGTGTCAGATCCGCGTCACGTTCAGCAGCGGCAGCTCTTAAAGAAACAGCAGCCAAAACAACCTAATAACCAGCTGCTGTGATGTCTGTTCATCAAGAACAAAAGAAAAAAGAGGAAATCAATAACTTTTATAGTTTTAAGGATTCATCTGTATTTAGTGTAGAATTTAGTGTTTGATAACTTTATTCAATTTCTGTATATTTCTGCTGAGGGGCACAGGTAGATAAATATGACATTTATTATAATGGGTTTATGTGAAGATTGTTTTAAGTTCACTTAAATTAGAAGTTATTTTTAAAGTCTAATAAATGTTAAAATTGATAGCTCTTAATTATAATGTAAAGTTGAATGGCTATAGTCAATGGTTAAATATTAGGGGGAAACATTTTTATAGGGAAATTAAACAAATATTAAAAATATACTGTCTTTATGTTGTTTGTACATTAATTTAAAGATTTAATGTGAAATTATTGCAATATAAAAGTATATTTAAAAACTTTAATGTTAGGTGGGATTAATCACGATTAATTTCAGAAAAATGTGCGATTAATTAGTTAATTTTTTTAATCGATCAACATCACTAATATATATATATATATATATATATATATATATATATATATAATATAATACTAATATAAGGAAAAAAAAACAGAAATTAAATATTATATATATATATATACACTATATTGCCAAAAGTATTGGGTCGCCCCCTTCTAATGAACAGGTTTGCCTACTTTAGTAATTTCTATGAGTACAAATCTTAATGTTAAAGCATATAATGATATTCTAGGAATTGTGTGCTTCTAATATTATAGCAACAGTTTGGACAGGACCCTTTTCTATTCTAACATGACAATGCCTCTGTGTATAAGACAAGGTTCAAAAAGAAAATGATTGATTGAGTCAGTGTGGAAGAACTTGACTGGTCTGCAGAAAACCAAGTCCTAATCCCAGTTGAACACTGGCTCTGGTGTGACTGTAAATGCAGACCTTGAGCCAAAAACTCATCACCAAACACCAATGACTTGTATATGGGTTCAGTTATTTAGACACTTCCAAAACTGTTACAACAGAGATGGAAATACAATTTTTAAATACATGAATTATGTTCCCATCGTTGTTGCCACAGATTTGGAAGTGCATTTTTCTGTTCTAAAGAAGGGGGTGCCAATACTTTTGTCTATATAGTGTATGTACAAGTCATTGGTGTTTGGTGATGAGTATCTGAAATCTCACTGTACATTCTTACAATGCAAATGTCCTAAGTATGTAAACTGTTATTTGTTTAAAGTGGGGAATTTCCCCAGCTTATTAAAAAGTAATGTAGGCTATAGATTACAGTAGCGAACATCAGAAGAACATGACAAACATCGGACGGATGAGATCCTCAACATATGTGTTACAAATGACAAAGAGCTCATTTTAAAATCTGAATAAAGATTTATGCTTTGCGTACGCACATACCTTAATTTTCCATGTACAGTTTATTCACTGTTTCTGTAATTTTGTTATAGTGTTTTTATCCATACAGTAGGCTAACTGCAAATATTTCAATGATTTCATAAACAGCTTTCTTTTGGAGCAAGTAATGATTTACACGTTGATTAAATTGATAATTAATTCTACACACACACACACACACACACATATATATATATATATATATATATATTATATTATATATATTTTATTGTGGATGTTTTCTCACAATCACAACATTACATTCAGTTAATAGTTTATCAGATGTACTGTAATAATCTATAAGCATATTTAACAATTGGTCGAAGACAAATAATTGCAAAGTGTTCACAAGCAATTTGGTCTGGTCTGTAGATATTGTATGTTGTTCCATGCGCCATCTGGTGGATATTCTGTGAAGCAAACATATTTATTTAGATTCTAAACAGCGTGCTCATGGGATTCAGCGGGATGAATTGCGGCATGCCACTGGAAAAAATGTGCATTCTTAATGGCCACATCTGTATATACAAGGTGTGTGTGAGTGACTTTAATCATGACTTTATTTTGTTTGTTTGAACCATGTGTTTCAGTCAGTCTGTGTGTCAGTGAGTCTTTCTGACAGATTCAGTGAATGATTTGTTAGAATGATTCGAGTCATGTTGAGTGATTCTTTAACAGAGTCGTTGTTTGTGAATCAGACTCTGCTCATGCTGTGTGTGTTTTGTTGATTCAGTCAGCGCAGACGGTGTAATGTAAAGTGTGGTAGTGTTGTTTTGTGTTCTGGTCTCAGACGGCAGACGTTCAGTTGCTGTAGATTCAGCAGTTTCTGAGGAACTAATTACAGGATGAAAGAGATTATTTGATGATGTCCGGCGGCTCATTAACACACTGGTGTAATCGTCTGTCTGAGGCTCGTACTGCAGGTTTCTGTCAGTCCAGCAGCAACAGAAGGCTGTTTGTTCTCAGAGACGCTTCAGAGGAAGATCCAGTCACTGGGTGTGGGTTCATGACGTTAGCAGTGGGCGCTCTGAATATCACAATACACTTATTTCTGCTGGAGATTCCCAGAAAACACGTCACAGTCGATCTCGGAGAGACACTTCACTCATTTCATTCACATCTGAGACACGCCACACAACAGAGGAATGTGATTATGTATTTATACGGATTTCTGTATTTTCTGACATCAAGTCTCATGAATGTGAAATATTGCTGTTTTCATAGATGCTTAAAATACATTTATTTCATACATGGATCATTTCCAACAGCACATCACAAGCTAATTTTCCTACATTCGTGTAAAAGCTATTATTAAAAGCAAAATTATTATTATTATTATTATTTTTATTATTATTAAATACATGATTTTTAATTTTACTATGCAACAGTATTATTGCAACAATAATCTATTTCTTAATATGTTTTGTTTTATATTTCATTAATAATAATAAAATAAAAATATTAGTTTTAATAATAAATCATTATTAATAATAATAATAACAACAATAAATATGGTTTATTTGACAGTGCAATAGTATTATTGCAACAGTAATTTATTTCTTATTTTTTTATATTTCATAAATAATAATAAAATAAAATATTAGTTTTAATAATAAATTAATAGTAATAATAATAAATATAGTTTATTTTACAGTGCAATAGTATTATTGCAACAGTAAATTATTTCTTAGCTGATTTTTTGTTGTATATATTTTAATAATAATAAAATAAAAATATTTATTAGAATAATATTAATAATATAATATAACATTATTAATAATAATATTAAATACAGTTTTATTTTACAGTGCAGTAGTATTGCAATAGCAATATATTTCTTAATTGTTTTTTTATTTATTTTTAATTAATAAAAATATACATTTAATAATAATAATAATAATAATTAATATCTCAGATGCAGTGATTCAAATGAGTCAATGCTTGTTTTGTTTTAGATATTTTTAAAAGTAATAAAATAAAATGATTAGATAATAATAATAATAATAATAATAATAATTACTATTATTATTATTATTATTAATAATAAATAGTTTTTATTTGACAGTGTAATAGTATTATTAGAATAGTAATGTATTTCTTAATTTTCTTTATTGTATTTTTAAAATAATAAAATAAAAATATTAGTTAATAATAATGATAATAATAATAATAATAATAATAATAATAACAATAGTAATTATTATTATTATTATTATTATTATTATCTCAGATGCAGTGAGTCAAATAACTCAGTGTTTGTGTGTAGACGACATTACTGTGTTTGATACAGCACACTACAGTGAGTTTACCACAGAAGAAGAGTGTTTCTCTGCTGATCTACAGTATTAAACATTAGTCGCATTAGAAGCTACAAACACATTTATTTCTGATTGGATCTTTTATTTTGAAGTGCTTAAGTGATTCATGAGACTCGTTTGTGGTCATATGACTGATTCTCAGATGAGCGTTTCAGATCTTCATCTATAAGCTTGAGCTGCGTTATTATGAGACACAATTAAAGAAGTAATTGACAATTAACCGCAGCTGATGACGAGCAGCTACCCACAATCCCACAGCACTGCTGATATTACTCTCACAGCCTGAGGGCAGGTCTCTCTCTCACACATTCCTGAACCTCCTTTAAGGCCCGTGACTCCAGAGGTCAAAGGTCAGAGGTCAGAGAGCAGAAGACCTCGAGTGTGAGTCACACTGTCTTCACTACATGAGCAGCTGCCTACTAAGGGAGTGTTGTGCATGCATTTTCTAAGGAAATGTTTCATATAGATGACAATTCAGAGTAAAGAACTTTATTGACAGGATTGTGTTTGCATGCAATATTACAAAACATTAATGCACACACATTTACATGACATGCATGCATTTATCAGACGCCAACTAAAGAGGAACAGCATCGCATCAAAGAGCCACAAATATTACTAATATACAATGTCAGGTTTAAAAAATATATATAGCAATACAAAAAAGGCATTAAAATGATACAGTTCTGTCTGTTTTATAGAAATGTGTTTTATGTGTCTATTATTTGCTGGTAAGAAATAGGAGTAAAGTGAGTAACAGTCTCAATGTGATCGTGAGGACTGACTTATATTGCACAAATTAATGAAATAAGGACGACTAGATTCATCAAATAAATGGAAGAATCAGTTTGTTCCTGCAGTGATTATTATAATGTGTGTTTATTGTGTATTTACTGCTGTACAAAACAAAATAGCCTTTGAGGGCATTAAAGTCAGCAAACAGCAGTTCTGACGTTGATTAGCTGATAATGAGAGAATCTAATAAGCAGGAGAATGCAGAGCACAGGACTGGATCAAACTTAGAAACAGCGTGTTCTAGTGGATATACACGAATGGATCAAATTAAAAGTGCCAACAGGGGTGCAGATGCAAAGGATAATAAAATAAAATGTTACAAAGGTTGGTCTGCACTCATTAAGTCTTTTTTTAGAATCAAAGCAGGGGATAGAATAGATGAGCATTTTGTACTGACGAGGGCAGATTTAGTCTTTTATTACCAGTACTGACGAAGGCAGATAGCCGAAACATTTGTCTATTTTATAACATACGGCCATTATTGTTAAAAAAGCTGGCAACAAAAGTGAGTACACCCTAAGTGATAACAGCTATACGTCGTTTAACCATGCAAAGCCACATGTCCTGTTCATCATGTTCATGTTTTTGTCTGCTTGACAGGACCATACAGATTTGTGAATCTTGTATTAGAGCAGTTAAAATTTGGTGCTTTGAGTACAATTCTCTCATAATGACCACTGGATGTTCAACATGGCACCTCATGGCAAAGAACTCTCTGAGGATTTGAGAATTAGAACTGTTGCTCTCCACAAAGATGGCCGAGGCTATAAGAAGTTCAGTAACACCCTGAAACTGAGTTACAGTACAGTGGCCAGGGTCATACAGAGGTTTTCCAAGACGGGTTCCACTCAGAACAGGCCTCGCAAGGGTCGATCAAAGAAGTTAGGTCCTCATGCTGTGCATCAGGTGCAGAAGATGACTTCAAAAAACAGATGCATGAGTGCTGCCAGCATTGCTTTAGAGGTTGCAGAAGTGGAAGGTCAGCTTGTCAGTGCTCAGACCATACGCCGCACACTGCAACAAGTCAGTTTGCATGGCTGTCATCACAGAGTGAAGCCCCTTCTGAAGCCTGCAAACAGTTTGCTGAAGACAGCCTGTCCAAGAGCATGAATTACTAGAACCATGTCCTGTGGTCTGATGAGACTCAGATGAACTTGTTTGGCTCAGATGGTGTCCAGCATGTGTGGTGATGTCCTGGTGAGGAGTACCAAGAAAACTGTGTCTTGCCTTCAGTCAAGCATGGTGGTGGGAGTGTCATGGTCTGGGGCTGCATGAGTGCTGCTGGTACTGAGGAGCTGCGGTTCATTGAGGGAAACATGGATTCCAACATGTACTGTGACATTCTGAAGCAGAACATGATGCCCTCCCTTCAGAAACTGGGCCAAACGGCAGGTTTCCAACATAATAACGACCCCAAACACACCGCCAAGATGTGATGATGAAGCTGAAGCTGAAGGTGATGGAGTGGCCAAGTCTGTCTCCAGACCTGAACCCTATTGAGCACCTGTGGGGCATCCTCAAGCGGAAGGTGGAGAAGCACCATGTGTCTAACATCCAGCAGCTCCGTGATGTCATTATGGAGGAGTGGAAGAGGCTCTGCTGAACTCCATGCCCAGGAGGATTAAGCAGTGCTAGATAACAATGGTGCCCCGACAAAATACTGACACTTTGGACACAGTTTTGACATGTTCACTTAGGGTGTGCTCATTTTTTTGCCAGTTATTTTGACAATAATGGCTATATGTTGAGTTATTTTTAGAGGACAGTAGATTTATACTTCTATACAAGCTGCCCATTGACTACTCTAATATATATCCAAGTTTCATTTGTGCAGTATTGTCCCTTGAGAAGATATACTAAAATTGTTGCTGAAATGTGAGGGGTGTACTCACTTTTGTGAGATACTGTATGTATGTGATTGCTTGCTTGTTCCTGCTTTCTCTCTGTCGTGGTTTTGTAATATTCTTGAAACTGGGTTCCATTTTGCCTAAGAAATATTCAATAAAACAGTAAACAACATTTTTGAATTATATTGGTAATCAACACTTGTCTCATGGTGATTTTGGATTTATGTAGTCTCTTACTGTACCACCAACAGGCAGCTGCTTGTTCTGTTATTCAGTTCATCTTAAACTATATAGCGTTTGAAAGCTGAAAAACTTGAAATCTGCTTCAATCAGTTCATTATAGCAGAAATAATGCCTTAAACAGCTGACAGAAGCAGGAAAAAGACTTCTCCTAGAAAGTCGAGTGATCCAGTAAGCAGAAGCATTCATACAAACAGAGAAAACAGAGATGGCAGAGGGAGAATAGAGACCAAACCTTTTCTTGATTTCAAATATTTTTCAGGCCTCTGATATCCTAGTATTTCATATGGAATTGTTAGTCACTTTAGATTCGAGCTTCTCTTAAACTCTTCCTGCTTTCAAACGAGTCCAAGACTGTGCTACAGACCAGGATTCAAGATTCATTTCATCTGAGGACGTCTCGTTTGACTGCTGGAAATATGTCTGGACCTCTTTGACCTTTGACCCTGCTGCATTTGGCTCTGCTGCTCAATGTTGCCTTTTAAGAGAGAGTGACATTAGCAGGTCGCGTGACCTTTGACCTGCCAAACCCTGGTGGTTCACTAGATGATCGGTGTGATCCTCAGAAGTAGTCGACTCTGTGAAATGACTCAGCGTTGGCCAGATGTATTGTTGATGATAATATCATACAGTAATTGTTGTCTCAGTGATTGTAAACAGACATCGAGTGTCACTTACTTTGCAAAAACTAAACAACCAGAAAAACTAAAACAGGCTTTGAGAGTTTTTGTTTGGAAACCAATAACTCAGCTGAACCAAAATTCAATGCCTACACTAGTTTGAGTTTGTCTTGTATTTCTATATAATTAAGCTATATCACATGAACATTACTGCTGATTTTTCTGAATATCAGCACAAATGTGCAGAGGTAAACAAGTTCATATTGTGTTACATTTTAGACACAATCTTGTCTGTTTTTGCTGTATTTCACCAATGAAAATATTTTCTGAATGAATCAGCATTTTTGAATCAATGATTCAGTGATCTGTTCATTATGAAGAATGAATCATCCATTTGAACGAATCAGTTGAATCAATGACTCAAGCATTAAGTCACTTGTTGCCACATATTTTCAGGTTTAGTTTCATATTTAAAGTTGTTTCATGTTTACAAGTAATATTTTAATATTCACAATATTTTAAAGCAGTGTAAATACATGTAAACGCTGCTGCTTCTGCAGTGCAAAGATGGATTTCATTGATTCTGATTTCATCTGATTGCTAACAGTCGATCGTGTTGTTTTATTCTAACAGAGTTAATTGATTAAATGTAGGAATTGGACGAGAAAGATGATGCATAAATCTAATAAGGTTAGAAAACCTCCTCTTATAAAGTTAATTAAGGTAATGAATGAGTTCATTCAGTCGCTGCAGTGAACTGACCACCGCACAGAACATGAAGAATATTCTCGAAAAAATTAAATATTGTCTAATTGTCGTTTTCAACAAAATCCCAGAAAATATTTTTTGGCATAAATATTTCTTAATAAAGTTTTTGTCAATATCACATTGTTAGCAGCATATATTCTTCTAGTATTCCTCTCTTTTTCGAGTGTCTGATATCAGTATGAAGCACTAGAAGAATCATTCAGTAAAATAATCCACAGTAAAATGAATCACATATATAGCAGGACATCCACATGTGCTTATGATCAGGGTTACAGCTGATAAAGTCAGTGATTCATTACAGAACGAGTCCGGTGATGAAAGACTCGTTCAGCGGCGCTCTCCGCTCTCCTTCTGTCTCTCGTGGTGAAGCGCGGCTCAGTTTTTGGGTCTCAGTGTCTGATAGAGATGAATTATTGATCGTACACAAAGTGAGACGGATCACAGGCCTTCAGTCATCTCATTTACAGAGGATCAAACCCTCACTGCGCGTTTAACGTCTGTAATGTGACGTGTTTCAGAGTCAAACTCCATATTCAGTAGGAAATGATGTAGGGTGGGCCCCTGCCCATCATCCTCTGCTGTTATTCAGAAATTTCAGAAAATTCAGAAACACACACACACACACACACACACACACGCTCTCTCTCTCACAC
>JAFVLL020026506.1:0-39288 GCA_021397915.2 Tor tambroides
TCGGGAAACCCGCCACAGCAATAATTAACCTCTCCTCCATTTTGCTTGGGAACTAATGTGGTCGGAACCAAAGTTTACAGGGCTGCGTTCTCTGGGATCCTCTCAAGCGGAGGACTTCTACATTCCGATTGGTTGCCGCTGAACCGCGTCATAGCTCATTACCATGAGCTCCTGGACGCTCTCATCGTCCAAGACGCGCCGCGCCGCTCTCGCCGCCGGCTCATATTGAAAATGAATGACTTCCGGCCACTTTGACGCTCTCGCCGCCTGCGGTGTGGCGGTACATTCACACGGGGCGTCGGCGTCAGTGCCTCTCGTTTACTTTGAATGGAGTGACGTCAAGCGTAGCCGAACTGAATTGTGGGTCCGTCGCGTCGCTTCACTGGCGTTGCTCGCGGCAGAAGTTGAAAACTTTTCAACATTTCAAGCACCAGCGCAGGCGTCAGCCAATCAGATCGCCTTATGCAAATACCCTGACTCAGACGCTAGCCAATCCCGTTCATGCAACACCAGAAAAGTATGTGATTGGCTGTTGTAATTATGACGGCGCGGCAGCACCAAGCTTCAGACACGCCCTCCATCAAGCGTTGACGCCGACGCCCCGTGTGAATGGGGCGTGAACGCACGGAAAGCGCTTTCGTGGCGTCTGCCGTTGCTAAGCAACCGCGATCAGCGCTCTCCTCGATGACACGGAAGTTTCAGTAAAGGATAAATGTATTTCCAGCACTGAAAATCACTTGCAGTAGTTCTGCTAATAAATATTGATTTAAAAATGGATATCTCTGTACAGCTGTCGCGTCTAAGTGTCTGTGTGTGAGCAAAGAAAACAATCAGTATAAATATAACGATCAGTATAGGCCTACTAAACATCGCACATCCTGCGATGTGACTATCGCGGATGCGAACATCGCGATATCGATGCTGAAACGATATATCGTGCAGCATGCTTTGTGTTTATGCATTCTCTGAGAATTGAATCATGACCTTGTCATTGCTATGTTCTGCTGAACTAAAGAAATACAGTATTAAAGCTTTAGCAAATTTTCCAGACTTGAAAATCATAAAATGTCAAATAACATAATTAAACCAATAAAACACATTCCGATTCTGACAGAGAACTTGACTAAATCTAAATGACCTTTATATTGTATATTTGTAGTGTTAACATGCGAATGTCAGAATTAATTTTAACCAGAACTTAATTTTAAAGTTACTTTAGGGCTGCAAAACAATTAGTCGCAATTAGTCGATTCAAAATAAAAGTTTGTTTACATACTATATCTGTGTGTGTACTGTGTATATTTATTATTTATATATAAATACACATACATACATGTATGTATTAAGGAAATATATGTTAGATTTATATGTAAAATATTTATATCTGTATATAATATTAATTATATACAAGTGTTTACATATAAATACATACAAATATTTTTTTAAATATATATGGGTCAAAGACGAAAAAGGGTTTAAGCATAAAAACAATAAGCGTAATACTGCTGTAATTGTTGTTGTTTATTGTCATTATTTCAACCAAATTTTGACATTTAATTCTCCAAAAACTTATTTGAAACCTTAAAAGTAGACACTTTACTTACATTTAATGTGCTTTCTATGGACATACTCATTTTTGTAAATTTCTTTTCATTCGGACATCTTTACGTCTTTGACCCATATATGTGTGTGTATTTATATATACATAATAAATATACACAGTACACACACATATAGTACGTAAACATAAACTTTTGAATCAATCATGACTATTCGTTTTGCAGCCCTAATTTACTTTAGTGTTTCTTGTTTCACTTTTTTTGAACTGATTTTTGACTATATAATATATTTTAACGTTAGACCTGATGGAGGTGAAAGAGGAAAGTAAAGAACCGAGTGACATCCAGGAGAACCACTATGTTGAAACGTCTGAAGATTTTAAAGTTGGAGAAGAATCTTTATCTGAAACAACAGAAGCCAAAAATGCTTTCTCCTGCCCTCAGTGTGAAAAGACCTTCACACATAAAGGAAACCTTAGGGATCACATAAAAATTCACATTGGAGAGAAGCCTTACGCATGCCGTTTATGTGGAAAAAGTTTCATTCATAAAGGACACCTTAATGATCACATGAGGATTCACACGGGAGAGAAGCCTTACGCGTGCCATCTGTGTGGAAAGAGCTTCACCTGTAAAGGAAGCCTTAATGGGCACATGAGAATCCACACCGGAGAAAAACCATTCACATGCCACCTTTGTGGAAAGAGTTTCACCTGTAAAGGAAGCCTTACTTGTCATGTGCGGATTCACACTGGAGAGAAGCCATTCACTTGCCCTCAGTGTGAAAAGAGCTTCTCACATAAAGGAAGCCTTAAGTGTCACATGAGAATTCACATTGAAGGAGGGCCTTTTGCATGCAATCAGTGCGGGAAGAATTTCACACAGCAAGAATACCTTAAAAATCACATAAAGATTCACACCGGAGGAAAGCCTTTCAGATGCCATCTGTGTGGAAAGGGTTTAACATGTAAAGGAAGCCTCAAGTGTCACATGAGAATCCACACCGGAGAAAAGCCCTTCACGTGCCTTCAGTGCGGAAAGAGCTTCACAAATAAAGGAAACCTTAAGATTCATGCAAGAATTCACACTGAAGAGAGCCCTTTGACTTGCCTTCAATGTGGAAAGTGTTTCACACATAAAGAAAACCTGAAGTGTCACATAAGAGTCCACACCGGAGAGAAACCGTTCACATGTCATCAGTGCGGAAAGAGTTTCGCTCGGAAAGTAATCCTTCAGAATCACATAAAAACTCACTCTGGAGAGAAGCCTTACACGTGCAACCAGTGCGGAAAGAGTTTCACAGATAAAGGGTACATCAAGCGTCACATGCGGAGTCACACCGGAGAGAAGCCCTTCACATGCCCTCAATGCGGAAAGAGGTTCACGCATAAAGGAAACCTTAAAATTCACATCAGAATTCACACCGGAGAGAAGCCCTCCAAGTGTCCTCACTGCGAAAAGAGCTTCACACATAAAGGACAGCTTAAGGATCACATGAGAATTCACACTGGAGAAAAGCCTTACACTTGCCCTCAATGCGGAAAGAGTTTCAAATGTAAAGGACACCTTAAGACTCACATAAGAACTCACACCGGAGAAAAGCCTTACACATGCCACGAGTGCGGCAAGAGCTTCACCGTTCAAAGAAGCCTAAACATGCACATGAAATATCATTCTGGAGAGAAATTACACGAGTGCTCTGAGTGCGGCAAGAGGTTTGCAGAGAGCAACACTTTCAAAACGCATTTGCTCATTCACTCTGGAGAACGGCCGTTTAGTTGCGATCAGTGCGGGAAAAAGTTTATTCTGGCGGCACGATTAAAGGCACACCTGAAGCTTCACACGGATGAGAGACCCTATTTATGCTCTTTGTGCGGAGAGAGTTTCAAACTGCTAGGCAGCTTAAAATCGCACCAGAAAATACACGCTAGTGAGAAATCGCATGTGTGTCCTGAGTGCGGTAAGGCTTTTACCAGAGCCAGCTATTTGAAACGGCACCAGCGGACCCATGCTGGAGAAACCCCTGGGAAGGGTTCATTAGCTCAAGAACCCTAAAAACACAAGAGTGCATACTGGAGAGAAGCCATGCCGCTGCCTGTTATGTAAGAGGATTTTCAGTGCAGCTCTGTGATGGACTGGCATTTGGCCTGAGACCTGAATCTGTGACCTATGTAGGAAAAGTGGTTTGGAAAATGGATTTTCAGCACATCGGTTTATGTACTGCTTCACGTTATCCAGAGTAGAGCACTGCAAAGTTTGTCCTCGGTAATGAGTAAATAGTGTGAGATTCAGATGTAGCCAAATGTAGAATTTCTTCCAAAACTGTGCTTTTATCTGAGAGGGGTTAAATAATAGAGGCGTGATGATAAATCGATTCGTGGATCCATTCTGGGATTTTCCAAATGCATCATGATTCTCTCTGGAATCGATTCTGGACATAGATTAATCATTAGAGCTGCCCTCGCCTAAAGATTTTTCTGGTTGACTAGTAGTCCTTGATTTTAAGCATTAGTCAACTAATCGTACCTTTATTAATAAACCATTTAAATCATAATAATGAGCCTTTAATTGCCTACATAGCCTATTAGGCGCTCAAGCGCATGCATAAAGCTTGCCACAGCGCACTAGCAGTAATGATTATGAATGTGTCAGGGAAAAACAGCAAGAAGGATGCATTAACATTTTAATAATTTATTGATAAACTAGTGCTTTTTTGTTTTCGGCTTAAGAGATGAAGTTGGGGACTCTGACTACTACTGAGTTGTGATGCTCCTGTATGCATTTTTATGGATTACATAATCTAAGAATATTTATTTTCCACTTGATTTGCTTCATTTGAAAGTAGACAGATATTTTTAATGTCTGTAAGGAAAGTGTAGGCTGCCACTACACAGAGTTTCGAAGTTTCGCGCTCAAGTTCAAAGAGACCGAGACGGCAGAAAGCGCATCCTGTTTGCTTTCATTATTTTACAAAAGTGCAGTGTTTCGTTGTTATTGAGTGCACACAAATAAATGTAGAATCTTTACAGATTCGAAAAATGTATTACTGTTATCTGTATGACCAAGCTCAGAATTCCAGATAGAATCGCGATGCATTCGGAAAATCCCAAAATCGATCCACAAATCGGTTTATCATCGCACCCCTATTAAATAACGGTGATATTTGTACTTTTCAAACAAAGAAAAATGTAAGGCAAGTCAAAATACTAGCTAAACATGCCATGTATGCCACTAAACTACAGTTTGGCTAAAGAAAAACATATTGTGACTTTGACACATGATAAATATTTAACATTCCATATCATTGCTGCTAGTAAAATATAAAAGAACAAAGAGCAGAAAAAACATTGAAAACCCAGTTCTCATGTTCAAAAGTACAAAAACTGACAAGCAATGCTTGTTGATGCCCATATTTAAAGAGATCCAATAATGAAAATAAAATTTGCTGTTAATTTATTGCACTCTCATGCTTCAAAGATGAAGGTTTTTCTTTTCAGTAGAACAGTAAAGAAGATTTTTAGCTGAAAGCGTGGTTTTTGATGATTCACATAATATAATTCAACAGCTACCGTCACTGAAAAAAGAGAGTGAAAAAAGCATATCAAGGAGAACAAAATTAATGCTTAAATATATTGAGCTCTTATGAAGTGAAACGATCGGTCTGTGCAAGAAACTGAACATTATTTACAGCATAATCCAGAGCCTCAGGCAAACGGTCTGGAGTGATTCATGAGTGAATCATTGTTTTGAACTGGTTCTTTTTAGTGAACTATATGAACCGGTACACCAAATCAGACTAAAGCGTCTGAAACAGTTCGTAGCTCAAACAGCACAAATCTACAAGTTACTAAATCAGAATTCACTTTCAGAGGACTGACAGTCACTCCAACTTGAAATGAGCCAAAATATTACCATATATATGATCCTATGATGAATGAGCTGATTCAACACTCTCCTCCAGCAGTCTCTGAACTGAGGAAACGGTTCGACTCAGACCGAAGACAGATGAGCTGCTGATATATGCGCATACGTAAACCAAACACAACATTTTTATGATTTCTCATTGTTAATGCAAAAAGGTGAGTTGATTATAAGACTAGTTTAATCACCAAGGATGGTTTCAACTAAAAAAATCTTCTTTGCTGTTCTACTGAAGGTAAAAAGTCACCTACATCTTGGATTGCTTGAGATCAAGTAAATTAACAGCAAATTTTAATTTATGGGGAACTATCCCTTTTTAATGCTTTTCCTTGCTTTGCTGCAAACTGAAAAAGCAAGCTACTCATTAAGGATGCTCATACTTGAGTTTTCTCTTTTAAAAGTGTTAAGAGTGTAAATGAAACCCAGTTCTCTTTGTCATAGCAGTATATTACAGTCTGAAGGCAGCATATATTCCTTCCTTTGTAGATATTTTTGTATTGCATGTCTTAGTCCTTCAGTAAAATAATTGTCTCTTGTATGATTGCTGGATGACAATAAAATCAATCTTGACCTATGTCATTGGCATTCTGTAGCTCGAGGTCTTTTATATTAATTAGCATATTATAATTTCACATATTTAGCCAGCAGTCTGAACAGTCTAGCTACTCCTAATGTACACTATTATTATAGATATTGTTAGAAAATGTTGTGATACTATTATAATAGAAAGTACTTTAAGTCTTAACACTTTTAAGTAGCCAATGTTGCATTCATGATTAATGCAAATCTTTACTAAAAATGTCAGAATTGCAAAATTGATTGGTAGTTAATGTTTTAAATAGCTTGAGGCATTATCAAGACAAATGTTTTCAGACAAAGTCAATTTTATGGCAAACTTTGCACTCACTGTTGATAACATATCGTCCGTATTTTCTGATTTTATCATAAGGGAAATTTTAATCTTGTGACTGACGTTTAGTTACACATTTTATACAGCAAATTCTGGGCATCAGAACAAATTAAAATATCACTGCCAATTAATTTTTTTTTATTTTTACGGACATACGACGTTGCAGTTACTTCGTCAATACGAAATTGCCAAAATATTACAACCTTAAGATGTCGTTTCGTGATTTTAAGACCTTTAAATGGACTTTTATTTTGCCCCTCGACTGTCTGTCACGTCGTGACGTCATAACGTCTGCGCCGGGACTCAACGGAGGAAAGGGATTTGTTTTGATGGTTTTGAGCCGTTCAGGATTTAAGATATATATTTAAGATCATAGTCGTTTAAACAAATGTATTCCGACAACACGGTATTATTACAAATATTCAAGATGTAATAAGAAATTATTTTATTCAACGGAATACTGTAATGATTATCTCTCGTGAATGGCGCCAAAATATATTAATGTTATTTTCTGTGTAAATCGCGTCAACACATGAGGAACAATAGTGACTTACTTTGCTTTTCTTTTTCTTTCTACTGATTTTTCCCATCAAAAGCTTCTAGACAAGCAGCAAAACCCCACAGCTGTGATCTACTTTACATGGATGTAAATATGGGGTTTATTAAAGAGGAGCCTGAAGACGTAAAGGAGGAAGAAATTGAGGAACAAATAGGTTGGTGCCCATTCATGATTTTTGAGTAACTGTTTGTCAGGAACATCACAGCACATTTACTTTACATACATGCATTTGAGAGACGCTTTTATCCAAATACTAGAGGAAAAACATCAACAAAGCTTTAGCCTTGTCTCCATATTGGACAATTTATACGTACCACCAGTGGAATTGAAGAGTGCATGCAAAAAGTTCATTTAGAAAACTTCATTTAGTCTTTATACATCTGTATACTCATGTTTACAGTACAGCGTGTGAATTCCACATGACTAAATGTATTAAAACAACAGTCCTCCATTATCACTGTCTTAATGCATTATGGGATAGTTCACCCAGAAATGAAAATCCTGTCATCATTTACTTACCCTCACGTTGTTCCAAACCTGTATGAGTTTCTTTCTTCTGTTCAGCACAAAAGAAGGTATTTTGAAGAATGCTGATAACCAAACAGTTGGTGAGTAAGTGATGACAGAGTTGGTATTTTTGGGTCAACTATCCCTTTAAGACAGGTTAAGAATGATTTTCTATGGGAATAATTTTAACATGATTTGTAGCACATTGCGTTCATATTCTGGTCACGTCTGCTTTCTTGTATATCTGGCATGCATCAATAATGTGTTTACTGATAGTTTACTGTTTTAGTACATACAAAAAAGAGCGGCCAAAAACTGAGAGGATGGTGGGATATTATTTTTATTCTAAAGTAGTGTGCATCCTTTGATACAGTGAATAGATTTGATTCACAATTCAGTTCTGAATCAATTTTAGCAAATTAAGAATGATTCAGTTTGATTTTATACACAGTAAAATATGATTTGATTCTGTATTTTCTAAAATTGCCAAGAATTAAAAGAGTGCAAATGATACATTTTCTTGACGTTCATGCTGGCTCGTCAGGCAGTCCTTATTGTTTAACCCTGTGCATGAGTTTTTAAGCCTTGTCATTTTAAATGTTAAAGCACAATAAACCGTGAAAGAGAGCTCAAATTGGTACTCACACACTGAGTACAGAATACAGTTCTTTTTTTCTTCTTATTGCGCTTAACTTTGTGTGTATTAGGCTTGCTGCGACGTTTGCCGTGATGTATGCCATGCTTCAAGCTTTCTTATTTATTTTGCTAATAAACGTTCTACGTTTCTTATTTATTTGGTTCCACAGTGTTTACTGATTTTCAGTTCTATATACATATTTAAACTTTGTGTAAGTTATTTGTTATTTTATATTAGGCATATAACATGGTGTATTTTTATTCGTTTTGTTAATAAAAGTTTGTTACGTTACGTTAATGCCACTAATTTAAAAGTGAAAGTAATTTTCACTGTTCAGGCGCTTTTACAAGCTATTTAAAAGTGAAGGAAAGAGGGAAAAGAGGGAAAATTCAAACGAACTAAAAACGAACAACTGTTGACATCGAATTGCTGCTAATTTGAAAGTGAAAGTAAAACTCAAACGACGTTTATTTCATTTATATCATTGATCTGTTGCATTCATTAGTTACTCTGTTCTTATTTTATTACTGCCTGGTTACTTTTCAGTAAGCTTGAGAATCTTATACTTTTGTGACAGCAAAAATTGTTATACCTTAATAACCTTATTTCAAGCAAAAGTTATCATAATATAATTGTTATTGTGAAATTAAATGACTTTTGGAATAACATGAGGGTGAGTAAAAGATGACAGAAATGCCATTTTTGGGTGAACTATCTCCTTAAGCCGGTGCTTAAATAGACTAAGTTTGAGAACCGCTTTCTTGTTTTACATTTCTTGAACAATTTTTAATAATTGAATGTTAATTGCAGGCCTGACGGAAGTGAAAGAGGAGAGTCAAGACCTGAATGAAGTTGAAGACAGCCACAATTTTCAGACACTTGAAACTGAAGAAAACTCTCAGTCTGCAAATCTCACACAAAAAGGACACATTATGAATCATGCCAGAAAGAAGCCTTTAACATGCAGTCAGTGTGGAAAGAGTTTCACTCATAAAGGGCAATTTAATATTCACATGAGGAGTCACACTGGAGAGAAGCCCTTCATGTGCACTCAGTGTGGAAAGAGGTTTATTCATAGAGGACATCTTAAAGAACACTTCAGGATTCACACCGGAGAGAAGCCTTTCACATGCCCTCCGTGTGGAAAGTGTTTCACGCATCAAGCAAGCCTCTCGTGGCACATGAGAATCCACTCTAAAGAAAGCCCTTTAACTTGCTGTCAGTGTGGAAAAAGTTTCACACTGCAAGAAAAATTTAAGTGTCACTTGAAAATCCACGCTAAAAATGACCCGTTCACATGTTCTCAGTGTGGAAAGAGCTTCAATCATAAAGGACACCTTAATGATCACTTACGAGTTCACACTGGAGAGAAACCGTTCACATGCTGTCAGTGTGGAAAGAGCTTCAATCATAAAGGACACCTTAATGATCACTTACGAGTTCACACTGGAGAGAAACCGTTCACATGTTCTCAGTGTGGAAAGAGCTTCAGTCTCAAAGGATACTTGAATGTTCACCTGAGAATCCACTCTGGAGAAAAGCCGTATGTGTGTGATCAGTGTGGAAAGAGCTTCATTCATAAAGGACATCTTAATGATCACTTAAGAGTTCACACTGGAGAAAAGCCTTTTGAATGCACTCAGTGTGGACAGAGTTTCACACAAAAAGGAGGCCTGAAGTGGCACTTTAAAAAATATCACACTGAAGAGGAAAGAAGCCTTAAGGTTCTTGCACACTGAGTGCAAAATTTTCAAATGCATTTTTTCGTATTTGTCCTTCTAAGAATTCGTCATGCACAGAAACCTTGCACACTGAGTTCGATGCGTATTAATTCACAGTGGTGTAATGTAACGAAGTATTATTACTTCGTTACATTACACCACTGTGAATTAAATCACGTGCATGCACGTGATTTATTGGTCTATTGAAATTCAAAATTCAAGGCATTAAATTGTAGACTGCAAAATGCTTCTAGATTTTTATAGTTATATAATTTAATATAGTTAACTTAATCTATATCACTCAAAGAGTATTGTTTTCTGCAGATATAAGCATGATAACAACTTTAATAATAATTTTATTCAAGTTCAATAAAGTTAGCAATAAGTGACTTACATTTTAGACACAATATTGCCTGTTTTTGCTTAGTTTTGCAAACGAAAATAGTTCCAAACAAAGATCACAGCGCTGTTTTGCGTCTCTGAGCAATGGTGTTTACTTATTGAATGAATCAGCTTTTTGAATGAATCGGTTGAATGAATGATTCAGTGATTCACTCATTAACACAGTCAAATGCTTTGTTCCTGAATGAATCAGCAGATTGAACAAATCTGTTGAATCTCAATTATTCACTCGTTAACAATCACTTGCTTCCACCTACTGGCAGTTTTAATTCCACATTTTGACTATTTCTTTCATGTTTTAAATAATTTCAAATATCAGTATTCAGGTTAATTGCATCCATGTCCCCTCTGAGATACATTAAACTGTGTGTAAATACATCTACAGGCCACTTCAGACTAGTGTTAATTTTGTTAATGAAAACTATGACGAAAAATGTTCGTTGACGAGCTTTTTCCCCCATGACTAAGATGAGACGAAGACGAGACCACAATAAGGTCAATAAACGATAACTAAGATTATATCAACATGCAATACACCATGTATGAGTCCACATTGTATTGATTTGCTTATTGGTTAAAGTGCTATACCTGAAATGCAAAAGTAAATTTCTCAAATGACAACAATCTTTACGATTATAATTTTGAGCAAAAATAATTTTGATCAGTTTAAGCATTATACAGTAGGATCCAAATTTGACTAAAACCTGACTAAAATACTCATACATTTCATTGACTTAAACTTGACTAAACAAAAACAGGACAAGTTTGACTAAATAAGATATCTGAAATGTACATTTGAGAAAGAATAAATTAAAAATGGCAGCCAAAATTAATACTGCTGTACGGTTAATTAATAATAATCTTATTGCTAATGTCAAGTTTTCAATGACTAAAACTAGACTAAAATATTTCAGGTTTTCTTTGAATAAAACTAGACTAAAATACGTTAGATTTTCTTTTAGGTCCGGTTTCACAGACAGGGCTTAGACTAAACCAGGATTAGGCTATAATTCAATTAGAACATTTTAGTAATTTTTATAAACGTGCTTTAAAAAAAACACATTACTGCTGCATCTTGAGACAAAACAAAGGCACTGACATGTTTTAAGATCAATCAGTGCAAGTTTCTTTCAGTTAAAACAGCTCAGATTTACATTTTAGTCTGGACTAGGCTTAAGCCTTGTCTGTGAAACCGGGGGCTAGTCGGCTAAAACTAAATAGGATAAGGTTGACTAAATATGATAAAAACTAACAAGGACATTTAACACGGGACTAAGACTAAAACTGAAAATAGCTGACAAAATTAACACTAATTCAGATGCAGATTCTAGAAATGTTTTCTTATGTTGGAATGAAAGACACTAAGTACCAGATGAAGTGCTTCTTATTCTTACCCAAAGACACAAAATGTAAGAAAGAGTTAAAACTGAACACAATCTTGCTGCTCAAACTGTGTATGTACAATTTATTTGCTTTTCCATTTTGCCTTTACTTGTACCTTTACTTTCAATACTTAAGTATGTTTAAGATTTAAAAAATACTTTTTGTACTTAAGTACAATAAATATCACATACTTTAAGACTTTTACTCGAGTAATATTCTAAACGGTGACTTCAGCTTCTACCAAAGTCATTTTCTGGTAAGATATCTGTACTTTTACTTGAGTATGGCTTTCAGGTACTTTATTTTTTAACGTGCGAAAATTTTGGACTCCGTGTGCAATGACCTTAAGGCATCACATGAGCAGCCTAGGGTTTCAAATATAAAGGACACCTTAAGAATCATATATGAACTCACACCGGAAAGAAGCCTTGAGCTTGAAAGCCTTGAAAATGACTCTAAATTAAATATAAATAAACCCTTTGAACTGTACATGAATGCATAATCTGTTTTTTTTCTTTGCTGCTGTCACTACAGCCAAGGTTTTTGTTATTTGCCACAGTGCCATTGGCTTGCAAATAAGACAAATACATAAGGGCACATTTGTTACAAAGCTGTATGGGATGTTTTCTGTAAAGCTGCATTGAAACTACACTATATTGCCAAAAGTATTGGGTCGCCCCTTCTAATGAACAGGTTTGACTACTTTAGTAATTTCTATGAGTACAAATCTTAATGTTAAAGCATATAATGATATTCTAGGGAATTGTGTGCTTCTAATTTTATAGCAACAGTTTGGACAGGACCCTTTTCTATTCTATTCTATTCTATTCTATTCTATTCTGACAATGCCTCTGTGTATAAGGCAAGGTTCAAAAAGGAAATTATTGATTCAGTCAGTGTGGAAGAACTTGACTTGTCTGCATAAAACCAAGTCCTAATCCCAGTTGAACACCTCTGGTGTGACTGTAAATGCAGAGCTTGAGCCAAAAACTCATCAACAAACTCCAATGACTTGTACATATGGGTACAGTAATTTTAGACACTTCCAAAACTGCTGCAAGAGAGATGGAAATACAATTTTTAAATACATGAATTATGTTCCCATCGTTGTTGCCACAGATTTGGAAGTGCATTTTTCTGTTCTAAAGAAGGGGGTGTCCCAATACTTTTGTCTATATAGTGTATGTACAAGTCATTGGTGTTTTTGTAATATATAAGCTCTTAATAATAAATAAATAAAAACATAAAGGAGAGTGTGAAAATACACATTTAACTTTGTAACCTTGTAATTTTGTGAATGTTAGTGTCATAAATACGTGAAGTCATGAAAAATTGATCAAATTTAGGTACTACAGGTATACTGTGATTTACATTTATTAAAAAAGCATTTTTAAATAAAATAATTAAATTCCCAATGTGTTATGATTACAATAGATACAAAATACACAATGTTAAAGCAGGTTCCGTTTATAAAACAAAAAATCTGGACATTAAAAAAAACTGACAACTGATATTCTTCACAAAAAGTGCAGTTCATTTAGAAGCGATAGCGCAGCTATATAATAAACCTGACGTCTTTTATTTTGCCTCGCGGAACAGCGGTGACGTCATGACGCCGTCGCCGGGACTCCGCCCTCTGCCGTCGACAGAGGAGAGGTTTTTGTTTCGAGATGTTCAGCATTTAAGGTGTGTAAAACGTCCGTTATTGTTTAAAGTTATTTCCAAATAATGTATTCCACATGGTACTAATTTTTCGTTGGTTGTTAATGTAAAATGAATGTATTCAGTGTGATAATGTAATGCGTTGTGTGCTGATAGTTGGTCTCTCGTAAATGGCGCCAAAATGTGCCAAAGTGTTATTTATCCACAACAGAGTGATTTACTTTGCTTTCTTTTTTTCTATTAACTATATCAGTCATCTTAAACGTGACACAGAATTTTTTTTGAGAAAAGTAGGAGAGAAATCTTCATGTCATGGATATGGAGTTTATTAAAGAGGAGCCTGAAGACTCGACTGATCGAGTGAAAGATGAAGAAATTGAGGAACAAATAGGTTGGTTTTTAAAACTATACAATTAAATTTTGTTATTATTTCTCAAAATGTGTCTTATACCAGAAAAAGAGCAAACTACTTAAAGATTGTTTAATGCACCAAACATAACTTGAAAGGAAATATAGTAAATGCATGTTTTTGCAGGTTATTTGGAAATACAGTATATGTGTTTAAATTAGGGCTGGGCGATATGGCCAAAAAAAATAACATCTCGGTATTCTGCAATATTTTCTATGCTTTCTATTTGGATAAACAATGTTCATATTGAAGGCAGTGAGAGCCTTCAGTATATAAAAACAAAAATAATGCATTTTAAAACAGAAGATAAATTCACTAAACTAAAAATGAAAATAAATTAAAATAAAAGCACAGACTATTTGGCTATTTTGATTATCCCATTACAGTCACTTTATGGTTAGTGCTATCATAAAAATACTCTTACTTGTAGGTTTAAAATTCTACATATGACACATTTATTGAGAAAGTACAAATATTTTAGGAAAACGTATATTTTAGTCACAATTATTGCACTCTGTTTGGTGCACATTTTCTTACAGCAAAATGGAAATATTTCCATGACTTTCTAATAGGGGTGGGCGATATGACCAAAATATCATGATATGAGTAATTTTATTTCACGGTAACAATATATATATATATATATATATATATATATATATCAAAGTATAGTTATGTTTGCTTTAAATAAGTATATCAACATTTTTGATACCATACAATTTTCATAATTCTTGTCACCAGTGTCAAAATCATAAAAAAACTAATACTAGCCTAAATGAAAAACAAAAAACGGCTCACTGAAGACAAGTAAGCAGTCAGTGATTAAATAAGAATATTATTTACAAGCAATAGATAAAAAATCTACAGTAGAACAAATAAATAAAAAATGCTACATACATTGTATAAAGTAATCAAATGTATAAAAACACTGCATATTCTTGACCGTGTAAATTAAATATATATTTCTTCTTATTAAAGCGATTTAGTCAAGAGCAGTGATTTTCTCTCTTTAGTTGTTTGATTAACATGAATGACAGACAGCAGGAATATTAAAAAGCTTATTTTGTTGATTTTACGAACAAGTTATGCTTACATTCAAAAACTGAACTACAAAACACATTAGTCAATCATAACTAGAACTTCATTCATTCAACATGATACCCTGAACAGCTTATTGAGTTCAACTTGCAAATTATCCAAAATGTATTTCAGTTTTGGTTTCAGGCTAAATGAAAACTCAAAAGTGGACAAGCTCAAACCATTTCTTACCCTGTTTACCCCTTTATTAAGTGTTGTCCACTTGTGATCAGATAAACAAAAACGCGTCTTAATAGCTGGTGTAAACAGGGCCTTGGAAGAGAAGAAATGCTAAAGACAGTATTGTAACGCTTGCAAGTAAATACAATATTATAATTTTATTACTGTGTAGTAAAATAATCATTAATATACTTAGAAAAATTAATTACATTTATTTTACACTGCATCTGTACTATAATAGTAATGTATTACTGTCTTAGGGGACAATAATAGTAAATTATTATTATTAGTAGTACTAGTAGTAGTAATTTGTATTTAAATTGTTTGACAGTGAGTACGTTTACATGGACAACAATATTCCGATTTTAACATGATTAAGACAATACTCTGATTAAGAATCTACCATGTAAACAGAGATTTTTGATTGCCTTAATCCAGCTAAAGTCATACATGAAGTTAACAAACATTCGAAATAAGACGTGGAGTATTCCTATTTTAGTCGTATTATTGAAGTGCAGTATAGACATGTACACACCTTAATCACATTATTACCATCGTGTAGGATTTTTCGTCACATGTGATGTGAACTGAGATACTATCACAACTAAAAAGTTTGTTTACTTTATTGTTATTCAGACAGATTAGACAAAGGATACTATACACAGTATTCAAGATATATTGCAAAGCACAATAGAAATTTATAACTTAAAAGTATTTAGAATGGTGCAGATAAATGGCAAGGTCTAAACAAGTAAGAGCACAGCCCAGAGAGGTTTGAGATTGATGCATTTAACTTTAAAATGAACAAAACTTTATTATTTGGGGGTAGCGCTGGGAGGAATGACCAGAAATCTGCATCCCGCTTTTTTTTTTTTTTGGATTCTGTAATTTTCACAGTATATCATTTTTTTTCTAGTGGCTTACAAATACAAATTTACTATCAAAAACAGTAGTAATCGTATTAGTAATAGTTAATTAAAGAAATACATTTTGAAAGATTCATTTAATTTTTTTTTCAAGTTTATTAAATATTGTGATTTGATTTATTGTCCATATTATTGATTTGACAGAAGGAAATAGCATTTGAAAATATATCTAAAATGACCATAGCATCTGTAGTGTAGAAGAATTGATGGTGTTGATAATGACAGAATGAACTTATAGCACACTAAACATCCCATTAAAAGAAGTTACTTGATGTCTTTGGCTATTTTTATTTGGGTGTGACATTTTTTGGTTTCCCCTTTCTGATTTTTGTCAATTTACTGTTAATTTTAGGCTTTATGGAAGTGAAAGAGGAAAGCCAAGAACTGAATGAAGTTGAGGACAACCACCATTTCCAGACACCTGAAAATTTTTTAGCTGAAGAAAAAACGTTAATTGACTATCATTCTGAAAATCCTTCACAAACAGGACGCCTTAAAGATCACATTAAAAATCATACCAAAAAGAGGCCTTTCACGTGCCATCAGTGTGGAAAGAGTTTCAAACACAAAGGACGCCTTACTGTTCACGCAAAAGTTCACAATGGAGAAAAGCCTTTCACGTGCCATCTATGTGGAAAGTGTTTCAAA
The DNA here is from genome assembly GCA_021397915.2 of Tor tambroides. Classification (NCBI taxonomy): domain Eukaryota; kingdom Metazoa; phylum Chordata; class Actinopteri; order Cypriniformes; family Cyprinidae; genus Tor; species Tor tambroides. The sequence continues at coordinate 16,502 of JAFVLL020026506.1, forward strand.
CACAAGGGGCATCTTACTGTCCACACAAGAATTCACACTGGAGAGAAGCCTTTTTCATGCCATCAATGTGGAAAGAGTTTCGCAAATAGAGGGCACCTTAATGTTCACAAAAAAAATCACTCTGAAGAGAGACCTTTCGCTTGCCTTCAGTGTGGAAAGAGTTTCACAAATAAAGAAAACCTTAAGTGTCACATGAAAACCCACACTGGAGAGAAGCTTTTCTCGTGCTACTTGTGCGGAATCAGTTTCACTGACAAACTAACTCTTCATGATCATGTAAAAACTCACTCTGGAGAGAGGCTTTTCCCATGTCATCAATGTGAAAAGAGTTTCAGTCATAAAGGACACCTTAATATTCACATGAGGAGTCACACTGGAGAGAAGCCCTTCATGTGCCCTCAGTGTGGAAAGAGGTTTATTCATAGAGGACATCTTAACGATCACTTAAGGATTCACACCGGAGAGAAGCCTTACGCATGCACTCGCTGTGGAAAGTGTTTCACGCATCAAGCAAGCCTCTCGTGGCACATGAGAACTCACCCCGAAGAAACTCTTAAGCGTCACTTGAGAATGAACCCTGAAGAGAATCCTTTCATATGCCATCAGTGTGGAAAGAGATTCCTTCATAAAGGACACCTTAATGATCACTTAAGAGTTCACACTGGCGAAAAACCATTCACTTGCCCTCATTGTGGAAAGAGCTTCAGTCATAAAGGATACTTTAATGTTCACGTAAGGATTCACACTGGAGAGAAACCGTTTGCATGCCATCAGTGTGGAGAGAGTTTCACACATAAAGGAAGCCTGAAGTGGCACATGAGAATTCACACTGAAGGACTTTTCACTTGCAATGAGTGCGGGAAGAGTTTCGCGTATAAAAGAGAACTCCAGATTCACAGAAGAATTCACACCGAAGAGAACCCTTTAACTTGCCTTCAGTGTGGAAAAAGATTCACATGCAACAAAAAGTTTAAATGTCACATGAAAACTCACTCTAAAGTCAATCCTTACACATGCAATCAATGTGAAATATGTTTCAGTCAAAAAAGACACCTAAATGATCACATGAGAACTCACACTGGAGAGAAGCCCTTCACATGCCATCTGTGTGGAAAGAGTTTCAGTCAGAAAGGATCCTTTCATACTCATCTAAGAATTCATACCGGAGAAAGGCCGTTCAAATGTCATCAGTGTGGACAGAGTTTCCGTAAGAATGGAACCTTGAATGTTCACCTGAGGTCTCACACTGCCATCAACCTTGCATGCCATCCAAGCGGACAGAGTTTAATTCAAAAAGCGCACCTTAATGATCATATAAGAATTCATATTGTAGACAGGCCGTTCACATGCCATCACTGCGGAAAGAATTTCATTCATAGAGGACACCTTAATGATCACCTGAGAATTCACACCGGAGAGAAGCCTTACTTGTGCCAACAGTGTGGAAAGCGTTTCACCCATAAAGGAAGCCTTACATGGCACATGAGAACTCACACAGAAGAGGAGCTTATCACATGCCATCAAACTGAGAAGAAATTTACAAAAAATGTAGACGCTGAGAGTCAGATAAGAATTCGTGCCGCAGAGAAGCCTTATGCATGTCAGCAGTGTGGAAAGCGTTTCACCCATAAAGGAAGCCTTACGTGGCACATGAGAACTCATGCTGACGAGGAACTTTTCACATGCCACCTAAGTGAGAAGAAATTTACAAGTAATGTAGACACAGAGAGTCAGATAAGATCTCACTCTGGGGAGAAGCCTTACGCATGTCCTTTGTGTGAAAAGAGTTTCAGTCGTCAAGCAATCCTTCAGAGTCATGTAGAAACTCACTTTGAAGAGAGTCCTTAAAGGTGCTTTTTGTAACTTTTTGACTAAAGCATAACAATAGCATAATATGCTTGCAGATATTTAGGAAACATGCTAATTCCCGTACTTGTTTCTCTGAAAAACAATGCTATGGCCAATATTACATATTGCACCTTTAAACATGCCCTTAATGTAGAAAGAAACCCCTTTGAACTACACGTAACCTTAGGAGAAACCAGGCAATTTTTCTTTACTGCTACCACTTTATGAAGGACTTGCTTTTGGCTTGCTCACTGTGGGTATAATAACGAATATATTAAGACACTTTTCATAAAGCTCTAAATGGAATTGCTCAATGGTAACCTAGGGTAGATATTTCTGCAGTATTTCTGTAAAGCTCTGAAGCAGTGTACACTACCATTGTATATGATAAGCTCTGTCAATAAAACTGACTTGGCTTACACATTTTTCTTAGCATTAAATTTTGTTTTATTAAATTTAAAACAAGGATCAAATTTTCTTTTAATAACAAAATACATGTGCAATATTTCATGCAACAATTTTTTTTAATTACACTTGTAGTAAGATGTATTTGTAAAGTTTGGTTTGTTTCCATTTCCAAGGGTATATTTACATGAAAACGATGTACTAAAAATGAACAACAACGTTGTCAAAACAACCCCTGTTTATATAGATAAATTAAAATGACTAAAAACACTGTATTCTGCATGCCAGGCCAGTAGTTAGCGATGTCACTTTGTAAAGAAACACTACATACATGAGCACATACTGACAGAACATGTAATACAGATGTGCATGACGTCACCGTTTCGCAAATTCGCAGTTTTTGTAGTTTGCATGGACACGATAACGGTATAGTTGTTAACTTGCACTTTGAAACCCATTTTCAGAAGTGTGCATTTTCAGACCCCCAAAATGCTGTTGTCCTGTAAATGAATGGCCAAACGCATAGTCTAAAAAGTTTTCAGTTTTTAGTTAAAAACTGTGTTGTGTAAACGGCCCCTTTCTTAGTTTCTGTTTCATGTTTTCCCCATGTCTAGTTTGTTCCTATGGTTACCAGTTATCATCACCTGTCTTCTCATTATGCTCTATGCATTTAAGCTTTCTGTTTAGTTCATTTCATTGTCTTGTCTTGTATTGCCTTTACTAATCTTTGTAAAGCTGAAAGTTCTCTCATGTGCCTTAGTTTGTGTAATTGTTGGATTACCTTCTTTAAGTTAAATGGCTGATATTGAGATCCATCTCTCCTCATCTTTCTTTGCCTGCCTTACCATAACAGAACAGAACAGAGGATCTAGAGAAGATACATGGATCTTCCAGCCGTTTGCCACCTCCTCACTCGGGATATCACTCCCTCGAGAACCACACCAGTGAGTTCCTGGAACTAGCATATCAAACCCATTACTCCAACTGTTCACTGATCACCTTTTTTTTTTTAACTGGTCTTAATGATCATGTTTAACATCTAGATCCCCTGTCTGTTGATGGTCCTCGAGGGAAGGTTAAGGATTTTGTTGAGGTAGTGATCACAAAGAGTGGTTCCTATTTCACCATGGGTGAGGTGGAAGAGGACGATGATCGTCACTTGCAAGCCACGGACAAACACCTGTGTCAGACCCTGAGTCTACATCCACCATGAACACAAAGTGGAGAGTTTGACCTTAGAAGCTATTCCCTGGAGCCTGAGCCAGATGACAAGTCTGTCCCGAAGCTAGAGCCAGCCGCCATATTCCAGAGGGAGTACTAGTAGGGCTCAACATCCGATCAACAAGGAGGGGAACCACTCCTTGTGATTACTACCTCAACAAAATCGTTAAACTTCCCTCGAGGACCATCAACAGACAGGGGAACTAGATGTTTAACATGATCATTAAGTCCAGTCCAAAAATATGATATGCTACGTTCCAGGAACTCACTGGTGTGGTCCTCGAGTGATTATGCTGAGTGAGGAGGTGGCAAATGGATGAGTACCACCCTTCACTCCACCACTGTGGTAATTAATGTAAAGGGTTCGCTGGTCCCTTTCAGTTCCCAAACCCTTCCTCCAATTGTCTCTGCCAGTTTCATGGTTCCATTTGGTTGTCTGACTCCATCTGGCTTCCTGGCTCTGCCCTTTTCCTGCTGGCTCTGCCCTTTTCCTGCCTTTTCCCTTTTTTCTGCCTCATTCTCCTAAATTGCTGGCTCTCCTTGACCCTCCGGCTCCAGTGGCATGACCAAATTTTTCGGGCTAACCCATCCAACCGTGGTCGAGGGACATTGAGCCTCAAGACCATCATGCTTCGCTGTGGTCTTTAGGGTCCACTGCTCCACCTTGCCTCGTGGACCTGTCGGCTCCACTGTGGCTCATCACTCCCCCAACTCCTCTGTGGCCCGTCAGCCCTTTGGCTTCACAAGGCTTCTCCTTTTCTCTGACTCCTCCCTTAACTTATTTTTGGAGTAGGCATAAAGCTCTCTTGGGGTCCTAGGGGGACAAGATTCTACAGAGGGATAGAATCTTGCATCTTGCCAGGTATGGTTTTCAAAAACATGCACTTTGAAGCCTGTTTTCAAAAGTTTGCATTTTCAGGCTACCAAAATGCTGTTGTTCTGTAAATGAATGGCCAAAATGAAGACATTTGGCACCTTCTGGTGCTGTAAACCAAAACAATACCGAAGCGGTGGCAGGAGTAGGTATAATCCATAAGGGAGTGGGAAGAAGGGCTAGGTTAGGAGGAAAATTATTCTAAGCAGACAGCGGGTGAACAAAGAGTGAAAATATAACAGGAGCGGGTAGGTGCAGGATAAAAGTTCACAGGAGCATGCGGGAGTGGGACTAAAAAAATAGTCCTGCGCAGACCTCTGTTGCCAGGGGATGAGACAGAATCTGTCTCTTGTTTTATTTCTGTTTTTACACTAAACATTTCTGGCATCAAATTTGAGTGTCCTTATTTCTTGTTTTCTACCAGATATGTAATATTTATGTTAGTATGGTTCTTTTTCACTGTGATATTTCTGGCAATAAGCAGATAGATTATCAAATTTTCAATACAAATTTAATTAAGTTTTGCCCATGGGTACTCATTTTACTTTAAAAATTTAAGACAACTGGGTTTCTGCATTGGCCCTCTTCCTGCTTATCACAGTTATAAGAATCAGTGGCATGCAAAAGTTTGGGTAACCCTGGTGAAAAGGAAAATATTTTACTGTGAATAGTTGTCCCATGTCAGGAAGCAGACAGACTGGCTTAACTGACCGTCTACTAGCTGCCTTGAGTCGTCATGTAATTTATATAAATTACAACACATAGCGACTGTATCATCTAGCTACTTTAATGTAGAGACTATGTCTGTTCCATAAACTACCAAATGCAAAACAATTATTAAAATGTTTTTTTTTTTTTTTTTTGGTTGTTGTCAACTTAGTGAGATCAAAATAAAATATAGCTGCAATTACAGAGCCAAGCACAACAGAGGCAAACGAGGAGCTAAGCATGGCAGGGAGCATCAGACCAACTGCAGAAATGAGTAATTAAAGACATTTAAAGATTGTTTTAATCAAAATGACTGAAAAATCATAAATACAACCACTAGTAATATGATTCAATGGTTTATCACTTTTGAACAATAGGTGGCGCTTTTATCAACTTGATGTGGTGTGTTCAGTGTGAGGTGACAATGGCACACACAAAGTCTGGTGTGAATATGTTAAAGATTTGCAGGGATACAGCCTCAGATGCTGTTTGGCACTATGACAGCCAATCTGTTGACGAAAATGGTTTCAACTACCAACACGAAATCCATAAGGTGTATTTCACCACAAGGTGGCACAGCCCCCAAAATTTTTGAGTATTCCAGGGCATGGAGCCAATCACACATACTGAGTTTCATGATGATAGGTTTACGTGTTAGTAAAATGTCATTTTATGACAAAATTCAATATGGGATATCGTTTGACTCTGTATGCTTCAACAAATCTAAAGATACCAATATTGTGATTTTTGGCCAAACCATTTAGAAGTGATAAGTGAAAATCCATTTTCATATCTCCTGATCACTTGGTGGCACTGTGCTGAAAATGTGCATGTACCCTTAAGTCATGGTTGTTATAACACACACCAAGTTTGGTTTGAATACGCTGAAGCGTTGAGGAGATAGAGCCTAGTGTCCATTTTGGTGTGTTCTTCAATGAATTAGTTTGAGTTATTTCAGAACAGTTTGCCAGCCACCGCCAACATTTTTGATAACTTTCACAAAAATTTCATGGCCCCCAGATTACTTTGTAACAACAAGTCAAAAGAGAACAGAGCCTCTGCATTTAAAAAAAAACAAATGGTTTTATTCTAGCTTCATGCATTCTTTATCAACACTTAAATACGTTTCATTAGTTTCATTAAAAAAAGCAATATTTTGATTGCGTTTCTTTTGTTTGTTCTTAAATGATTTAAAAACTTTTTTTTTTATTTTGTTTTGAATGTCTGTTACCAATGTGTATGAGATGTGCAACGTAATTAATGTCATACTAGTGTTAGTCCACAATTCAACATGAACAAAAAACATCCCTTCAAACACTGAGCTACTGCAAAGCCATACAAGTTTATTGAACTAATATTCTGACCTCTTTTAAGCTTTCCATGCAGAATTTGCATCAAATGACTGGGTCTTTTTTTTGTTTTTTGGGGGGAAAAATTCCACATTTTGGTGCATCTTAATTTCACACCATGTACCAAAAAGTTAGCTTTGGTCTTTACGGCTACTTCTGACAGTGCCTTTTTTTATGAGCCAACAGAAATATTGATGTGCTGAAATTCATCCCACATAAAGAGCAGCTGTACAGCTCCTCTCCAGGATGCACCTCTTCTTGTGTTTTAGAAGTTTCTGAAGTAGTCACAGTCTCTGCGCTATTAGAATCACCGTCTGTTTTTTCTCCAGTATGGATTGGCTGCTGCTGTTTCAAGTGGCTCGCTCTGGCACAGGCATTCACACCAGCATGCATTTTCTGGTGCGATTTCAAATCATCAAGGCATTTAAAACCCTTTCCGCACAATGAACACAAATAAGTTCTCTCATCAGTGTGACTCTTCATGTGGATCTCTAAGTGAGACTGCAGAAGAAACTTTTTACTACAGTGATCGCAGTTAAACAGCCTTTCTCCAGGGTGAATGCGCATATGGTTGAAGAAGTTGATCTTGTCTGCAAACCTCTTGCCACACTCTGAACACTGCAGTACATCTCCACAATAAAGTTGCAAATGGCTTTTCAGCTGTCTTTGCTGAGCGAAACTCTTTCCACACTGAAGACACGTGTAAGGCATCTCTCCAGTGTGGACCCTTATGTGACACTTCAGGTTTCCTCTGTGTGAGAAAGACTTCCCACACTGAGGGCAAATGAAAGGCCTCTCTCCAGTGTGAGTTCTGGTGTGGATACGAAGGTGTCCTTCCTTTGGGAAGCTTTTTCCGCACTGTTGGCAAATGAATGGGATCTCGCCAGTATGAATTCTCATGTGGCTACGAAAGTGTCTTTCACGCGAGAAACTCTTTCCACATTCATGGCAAGTGAAAGAACTTTTAGATCTTGTTTTCTGAAATCTTTTTACCGAGAAATTCTTTGCGGTCTCTGTGCAACTAGAGGATTTTTCTCCACAACTATCATGAAGTTTCTCCTCCACTTGATTCAGTTCTTGACTTTCCTCTTTCTGCAGGATCAGGTCTAAAATAAACATATTAAATTATCAGAAATCAATTCAAGACAGAAAGCTGAAACACAAAAACAGGGCCGATGCCCATTTAAAGCCACAAACTAACAGATATTAAACAATTAAAGGCTTATTCTGTGATTCTAATGTTTTCATGCATCGCACAAGCACATTTGAACCCAATGAATCCTCTAACTTTAGTGTTCTGTATTCTTTTTCTATTCTATCTACTTGTTTTCTTTTTATTATTAAAAAACAAAACAACAACAAACAAAAACTTTCTATGTGTACTGCGTTAGACTAACTGAGACTTTTTTTATTATTGCTCTTTTGTTGGCTTCTATTTTCCTCATTTGTAAGTCGCTTTGGATAAAAGCTAAAACGTTTACTAATATATATATATATATATATATTCAACTTTAAAGTCATGCATTAAATTCAATTTAAAGGAAATCTACATTTCTCATTTTCAATCACAAAGATAGCATGGAAAATGTGCAGTGATTTAGTGAACGATTTCTGCCACCTGCTGGAAAACAAACACTTTCAAAATGAAAATGACATGAAATTACCATTATTACCAGTAAATAGCTGCAGAGGATCACTCTTTGGCTCATTTGCCATAATAATTTTCACGTTTTACTTTTGGATTATAAAATGCTATAAAATGATAACAAATTTTAACACTTTTATTGTACTGAAAAATGAAGTATAGCAAGTGCAGTAAAGTCATGAAGTCCCATGCCATTTTTTTAAATAAGCCTAAAAGTATTATGCAATGATTTTAACTACTTGAAAATACAAAACATTAAACAAGTTAATTATTAATGGTTACCCAGGTTTACTTTAACATTGGCATGTCCTGTGTTTGTCCTGGGGAAAACATCATCACATCAAGAAACACTGAGCTCATCCAGCAACTTTAATTCCTCATCTAATGTCAGTTTATATGACCATAAACATTTTCAAGAATATTATTAATTTTTTTTAGAAGAAAAACTGTGTAATGAGAATGGAAACCAACCTATTTTCTCCTCAGGATCCTCATCTTTCACTCTGCATGGATCTGGTATTTCTTCATTCTCTTCTTTAATAAACTCCATGTTTATAATATTAATGTCACGCAGATCTCAGTTGCTCCACCTAAAGCTTCTTCTACTTGTTCTCACACTCGCCATGTTTAGGATGAAGAGAATAATAAACTGAAAAAATAAACACAATCTTTCTGAAACTCGTGTAGATGCGCTTATACACTCATTAATGTGGCGACATTCACATAAAACATTACATTCAACACTCTACCTGAATTTGCAATACTCTGTGTGGGGAAAAACGCACAATTTCACAAACCTCTCAGCTGAATCCCAGCACACACTGGCGCAGCGTTATGACGTCAACGCACTTCAAAATAAAAGTCTTGTTCATACGCTGTTTCCTCAGGAAATATTACTGACAGCATCATTTTATTTGGTGAAATGAATATTTAAAGACACGTCGTCCAGCGATGTGAAAATACAAGCGAGGCTCCACAGAATAGATATTCACAAGTGTTTTAGGCTATAATAATGCGTTTTGTAGTAATAAAATGAATAACTTGTAATAGAAATAATATTATTATTATTATTATTGTGTTTAAGCAGTCTAAAACTAAACGTTTATATGGGATAAACTGGGACAAACAAACCTACAGGAATTATGTCTGTAATGCATTACCAGAAGATGAAAATAAGTACAATATTTAGAGACTGGACAGAGATGTTTTCCTTTAACAGTGTTCTTTTGCTTGTCTCGCGCATGCAAACAAACCCTGAACTTCTCTCAGATTTCCCTAAAATAAATGCAAAAAATAATAAATATAAAAATAAATAACTACATACATAAATAATACTGACCTAGTGAAATATAACATCTTTCCTCAGAGTTTATGAACTTATAAGCAGCTGAGACTGTGCTTACTTTTAAATTAATGTTGTAATATGCTGATTCCTCATATTTTATTTAATATACTATTTGCTGTTGTGATGTGTGTGATGTAAATGCACAGTAAGTGTATATCGTATTGTATGACGTATATCACTTCTGTTATACAGTTCCAGCATTAAAAATGTATGCATATTTATAAAGACATAAATTTATAAATACATACATTTTATTTTCAGATAAATACTGCATCAAAACACAGTATATTGCAAATAGTGAATTCAGTGAAAACTTAAAATGATTAAATAACTTAACCCAGAATAAGCAAAACAGGCTGTGAAAAATTACTTGGCTTTTTGTTCAAAATATTCTGAAAAATCTAACCTTTAAGGTAAAATAATTTATGTGTGTAATATATGTGTGCCACAGTTATTGGCACCCCTTAGCGTGACAGAGAGAGTCTTATAGGACCGATCATCCAGTGTTGATTCTCTGTGGCCCTGCCTTGGACAAAAATACCTGAAATTAAAACAGTCACTTAAAAGCCTTCAGCTGATGTCAGTCAATGCACTTTGAGACTGTGTTCAGCCTGCGGTTGCACAAAAGTAAGGATTCTTGGGGTATAAGTTTTAATTAGTCACTTGCCAACCTTTGTTGAAAATGTTTCTAATTTTAGAACACTGTTATATTGTGAGAAACATTTTTTTTCTAAGGTGCCAAAATTATTAAGTGTTACATTAAGGCAATGTTTATATTTCACAAAATCAAATTTTAGTTCCAGGTTAAAGAATAAGTCAAGATTCTAATAATAATGTTTTATGAACATTTTAGTATGGTTAAACAAAGGTGTTTCTATTTGCCAAGAGGAAGAAGAATCTTTTTCTCACTGGCTAAAGCTAAACATCTCTGTAAGTCTGAGATCACACAAGATAATTTTAAAAGAAGTGTGTGAACTTTCAAAGCGATGTCAGACACTGCTATCTGCTTTGGCCCTCTTCCAGCTTATTGTGCTGATGAGATACAGTGACATGCAAAAGTTAATGCACCCGTGGTAAAATTTTATTTTACTGTGAACAGTAGAGTAGATTATTAACTGAACTCCAAAAGGCATAAATTTAAAGATGCAACATTCAACATTTTAAGCACGATTAGAGTATTATTTTTGTTTTGTGCAAGTAAAAACAGGAACCTAGCACCATGCAAATCTGACTAATGATCTTTGTAGAGTTAGTATTTTACCAACCAGGGCTGCATTTCCCCAAATCAATGTTAGCCTAAGTTGATCGTAGCTCCGATCAACTTACGATGCTTTTGAGAAACACAGCCTTTTTCAGCACCTTTGGTTCCGGAAGTATTTTCCCCATTCATTTTCCCATAGGGATTTAAAAAAAAGTCCTCGTTAAAGCACTATAAGCCATGAACCAAACCAACCAGCTACAAGGAGAATCACAATATGACAAACTGTTATTTTAAGCAAAAATGACATGAAAATCAGACAAAAACACTGTGAACTTAACAGCTTTAGTGAGAGAACTACAATCCCACGAAGCATTGCAAATGACAATCAAATTAAAAATGAAAGAGAAATATAAAACTCTTAATTTAAAGTTCTTAGTTGTATCTTTAAAAACAATATATGTGCAAATAAGTTTAACACAAAATTGCAAAATACGCAAATATATGCAAATATGTAAGTATTTTGAGAGTGTAGGGAGACCAGCTTGATTATATTTGCTGTGCTTGATTTGATGGGCTTTGCTTGCTGCAGCTCTCTGATTGGTGGAATTTGCTTTGCAGCATTACAGGTAATCTAGTTTTTCACCACAAATTCTTCTATTAAACTATTCATTTAAAAATAAGTTGAATAAACACCAACAGAAGGGTTCAATAAAATCATACAATTGATTAACAACCTCAGAGCTCACAACAGGTGTGTCTTTAGAGGTTTATTTGTAATTGTTTAAAATAAATTTTCCTCAAATCAAATCCATGGAGTTTTTACTTAAAGGGTTACCAAATAAAACTAAAGGGTCCAAATAAAACTAAATAAATACTTTATTCAACAATTCGTCTCCTCCGCATCACCGTAGCTCCATTTTAGAGAGTATCCACTGCTTGTTGAATAAAGTCGTTATTTTTTTTTTCTTTCCGTACAAAAAGTATTCTCGTAGCTTTGTAAAATTACGGTTGAACCCCTGATGTCACATGGATTATTTTACTGATCTCCTTGCTACGTTTCTGGACGTTGATCGTGTTAATTACATTGTTGTCTTTGGGAGGATCAGAGAGCTGTCAGAATGAATCAAAAACATCTTAATTTGTGTTCCGAAGACGAACGAAGCATTTATGGGTTTGGAACGACATGGGGGTAAGTGATTAATGACAAAATTTTCATTTTGGGGTGGAGTAACCCTTTAAGGAATGGACTGATGCTCTCTATTTTATTTTATTTTTTTATTGTTGTCAACTTATACAAACAAAACAAAATACACTATATCGCCAAAAGTATTGGGTCGCCCCCTTCTAAGGAACAGGTTTGACTACTTTAGTAATTTCTATGAGTACAAATCTTAATGTTAAAGCATATAATGATGATTAGAGAATTGTGTGTTTATTAATTATAGCAACAGCCAGGACTGGGGCAACACACACACTCTCCAGGTACAAGACAGCTTGTCTCAAAAGAAATGATTGATTGACAAAAGTGGACTGGTCTCTATACCAAGTTGCTATCCCAGTTGGAACACTGGCTCTCTGGTGTGACTGTAAATGCAGACCTTTGAGCCAAAAATCATCACCAAACACCAATGACTTCCAGGCATATGGGTTCAGTCATTTTAGACACTTCCAAAACTGTTGCAACAGAGATGGAAATACAGTTTTTGTAAATACATGAATTATGTTCCCATCTTGTTGCCACAGATTTGGAAGTGCATTTTTCTGTTCTAAAGAAGGAGGTGTCCCAATATTTTTGTCTATATAGTGTATGTACAAGTCATTTGTTGGCAAGTCATTTGAGTTTTTGGCTCAAGGCCTGCATTTACAGTCATACCAGAGGTGTTAAACTGGGATTAGGACTTGGTTTTATGCAGACCATTCAAGTTCTTCCACACTGACTGAATCAGTAATTTTCTTTTTGAACCTTGCCTTATACACCGAGGCATTGGCATGTTAGAATAGAAAAGGGTCCTGTCCAAACTGTTGCTATAATATTAGAAGCACACAATTTCCTAGAATATCATTATATGCTTTAACATTAAGATTTGTACTCATAGAAATTACTAAAGTAGTCAAACCTGTTCATTAGAAGGGGGCGACCCAATACTTTTGGCAATATAGGGTATATAAGATATAAAATAAACACAAAGTTCTGCCATGAAACTCTAGATGGCGCAGGCCGATAGGTTCTAACTCAATCTGACACAATCACATCATTTACACGGTGCAGCTGATTGGTTTCTTTTCTCATCAGCAGCCAATAAGCCTGCAGCTCAATATTCAAATACTCAGCTAGTGCTTTCTGTAGCAGCTGCAAGGCGCTTCAGAAACCCTCCACCTTCCCCAGCTCCACCTGTACAGATCTGCTACAGGGTGATTCATGTATGTTGTATACGGGGGTTATTTCATATATGTTATATGTTCAGCAGCTGTATTTCTTACATGCTCACAGCAGCATGTTGTAGATGTATTGGCAGTTAGTCTTGGTACTTGCTCTGCTGCAGCGGATCTATTCCGCCAAGATGAAAAACATTAACATTGTCATGTATATTACCATGCTAATCTCTCCAAGAGTTGTCATGACAGAACTAATCATAAATTAAATGATTACTGTGCAGTCTGCATTCTTCAGTTTATTTCCTTTTATATATATATTTGTCTTTCCTTTTTATTCACCTTTTTTTTTTTTTTTCGGTTTGTTCTTAAATGATTTAAAACAAATTTTTACGTTTATTTTCTTTCTCATGCTATTACCATTGTGTATGAGATGTGCTACTTAATTGACCTCGCCTAATTAATTTCATACTAATGCTAATCCACAATGAACAGAAAAACATCCCTTCAAACATTGTGGCATTGCACAGCAAGAAAACATTTATTAAACATTAATGTTTATAAAACATATTTTGACCTTTTCCTGCGTAGAACTCTCATCACATGACTTTTGTATCTTTTGGGAGAAATTCCACGTCTTTTTATGGCTCTTTATGGCTATTTCGGACAGTGCCTTTTCTCATGAGCCAATAGATAAATCGATGTGCTGAAATTCATCTCACATAAAGCGCAGCTGTATAGCATCTCTCCAGGATGCACCCCTTCTGTTTTTGAAGTTTCTGCAGTACTCAAAGGCTTTGCAATATGTGAGTCCTTGTCTGTTTTTTCTCCAGTATGGATTGGCTGCTGCTGTTTCAAGTGGCTCGCTCTGGCACAGGCATTCACACCAGCATGCATTTTCTGGTGCGATTTCAAATTTCCAAGCCATTTAAAACCCTTTCCGCACAAAGTACACAAATAAGTTCTCTCATCAGTGTGACTCTTCATGTGTATTTCCAAGTGAGACTGCAGAAGAAACTTTTTTCTACAGTGATCGCAGTTAAACAGCCTTTCTCCAGGGTGGATGCGCTGATGATTTAAGAAGTTGATCTTCTCTGCAAAGGTCTTGCCACACTCCGAACACTGCAGTACGGACTCAGAATGAACATGCAAATGAATTTTCAGGTCTCTCTGATAAGTGAAACTCTTTCCACACTGAAGACACGTGTGGCATGCCTCTAGTGTGAAGTCTTATGCACTCTTCAGATTTCCTTTATGTGAAACCTTTCCACACTGAGGGCAAATGGGAAAGGCCGCTCCAGTGTGAAGCCGAACGGAAATTATTAAGGTTTCCTTTTTGAGCTGAATTTTTCCACAGTGATTGCACGTAAGGCTTTTCTCCGAAAATCCTCATGTGACTTCAAGGTTTTATTTAATCTGAACCCCTTTCCACACTGCTGGCATTTGAAAGGCTTCTCCCCAGTGTGCGTTATTAGGTGTCTGTTAAGGTGTTCTGGCTCAGAAACTCATTCGCACTTATGGTATATAAAACAGTTATCTCTAGAGTGGATTCTTATGTGGCAATTAAGAGATTGTTTCCTGTGTGAAACGTTTTCCACACTGAGGGCATATGAGTTGGGCTTCTCTCCAGAATGGATTCTCATGTGGTGATTGTTGCCTTTCTATGAGAAGCTCTTCTTCCACAAATTTCTTGGCGTGAAAGGGTTTCGCGGTGTGAGATCTCATGTGGCTTTTAAGGTTTCCTTTTTGAGTGAACCTTTTTCCACACTGTTGGCAGGTGAAAGGGCTCTCGCCAGTGTGAATTCGCATGTGGCTTTTAAGGTTTCCTTTTTGATTAAAACTTTTTCCGCATTGTTGGCAAGTAAATGGGTTCTCGCCAGTATGAATTCTCATGTGGCTACGAAGGTGTCCTTTTCGCAAGAAACTCTTTCCACATTGATAGCAAGAGAAACTAGATCTTGTTTTCAGAGTTCTTTGTTTTGAGGAATTCTGTTCTGTTTCTAATTTTTCTCCACTGGTGAAATCATGTTTCTCCTCCACTTCATTCATTTCTTGACTTTCCTCTTTCAGCGGCATCAAGTCTAAAATTAACATATTAAATGGTCAAAAATCAATTTAAGACACTGGGGATCATGCCACAAAGCAACAGCCATTAAACAACTCAAAGCTAATTCTGTAATTTGGATGTCAATGGCATATCAGAAATTTCCTATTTCCCACTTATGAAGTCGTGATTATGAGCTTGTTGTATTCAAGTGCTTTAATGTCGGAAAAAATAAAATATAGCATCCCATTGGTTGACAAACATATAAACATTCACCGCGCTATACATGCAGTTTGCTGACAATTCTGGAATTTTGGTCAAATACATGCTTATTTCACTGCTTATAAAACATACAATATGCTTCAATGATCGCTCATATCTAGCCTAAATACACTACTTAGCTGACAAGACAAAGGGATGTAGTTGCTGTGAGAACAGCACTGATAGCAATGGTTGTCCCCTCCACCATGTTTAAAGTTTATGACCCGCCCAACTCGGAAACTCGGGTATCAAAATTATTTCCGAATTTCCCAGTAGTAAATACAACTTGAGAGGCCGTTCACTTGCAATTTCTGGAAAACTCGTATTTACGATAATTAATTCTGATAGCACGTGAAGGCAGCATAAATCTAGATAGCTGCTGTAGTTACGTAATGATCATTTAAAACAGTGGTTCCCAATTCTGGTCGGCACATTTTGCATGTTTCCCTTATTTAACACACCTGATTCAGATCATCAGCTCGTTAGGAGAGAGATAAGACACACTCACAGTGCGCTCCAAACGGGATATATCACCCTCCGAAGGGCACTTCGGAGTGAAAACAATTATGGCCGCCATATTGAAGTGTCGTTCCAAACCGAAGTGCTCAAAACTGGCCACTTCAAAGGGCCCTTCGGAATGAAGGATTTCGAAGGGTACAACTGATGGACACTTGGGGCTCCCATGATCCTTTGCACAGATGCTTTGCATGATGACGGCGCCTCCGTGTGGACATGGGATGATGACGCAGAAGGGCACTTTGAAAAACAGTTGTTTGGTCCCCTACACCCTTCAACCCTTCAAAGCTCTCACTCCGGAGGGTAAACCCTTTGAAGGGATTAGGGCATAGGGATGAGCCCTTCCGAAAGGAACTCCACTCCACTTTAAGACACGCACTCACAAACTTCCCTAAGCACATCCCCGCTGCCATTTTGAAGTGCGTTCCACTTTGTGAAGTGGATGAGGGAAGTTTGTATGGACAGACCCTCAACTCCTCAATTTTGACTGAGGGAGCGAGCATGCTTCATATGGACACTTCAGGCCAGGGGCGTAGCAACTTTTAGAAACAGGTGATTCTGTCCCCCGCACTTTTTTTGAGCCATCGCCAATATTTCCGCCTGTGATCTCTGATTTTGTTACTTAGATTTGAGTGAACTAACATTCAGCCAATCACAGGGCGAATAATCTCTTGGGCGAGTCTGCCATGAGCTTCAAATCTCCTGTTGCTCTCGTGATTTCTTTCATTTATTCACTTCTTTGCTCTGTGGCAGTCTGGGGTAAAATGCACCCCAGAAAAAAGCAGAGGAAGATTATGTCCTTATTTCAACCACTCACTGTAAGTAGCCTATGTGTTATGTCGCACTGACACGAATCATGCGATCAAATTTCCATGTTATGATTTCACCTACACTGGATGCGAGCGATGCGATCATGCAACGTGACAAAAGACAATAGACCCTGTTAAGGACCTGGTCACGTCGCGCCGGATCCAGTGTGTGTTAAATGTGAGCCTGGACCACACGACCAGTCATAAGTAGCACAGGTATATTTGTAGCAATAGCCAAAAATACATTGTATGGGTCAAAATGATCTATTTTTCTTTTATGCCAAAAATCATTAGGATATTAAGTAAAGATCATGTTCCATAAAGATATTTTGTAAATTTCCTACTGTAAATATATCAAAACTTAATATTTGATTAGTAATATGCATTGCTAAGAACTTCATTTGGACAACTTTAAAGTCGATTTTCTCAATATTTAGATTTTTTGCACCCTCAGATTCCAGATTTTCAAATAGTTTTGTCTCGACCAAATATTGTCCTATCCTAACAAACCATACTACAAAGGAAAGCTTATTTATTCAGCTTTCAGATGATGCATAAATCTCAATTTCAAAAAATTGACCCTTATGACTGGTTTTGTCTTCCAGGGTCACAAATGCTCTCCTACTTGTCGCTTTGGATAAAAGCTTCTGCTCAATGAGACATAACTGATTATTGGGTTCTGCTGTCTTTTGTCGTGTCCAGAGTAGAATTATTCTTTCCCAATATAGCAAATTTGTTTTGCGCTGAAAACTTACCTTATCATACTTTGTCATATTTTAGTAAAACTACAATTGGTATTCTATTTTGACATTCTACATCGATACATCGATACATTCTACATCGATAACAAGATGGCGCCGCTCATGGCAGCTACGGTTTGTTGTTCCTTGGTACTTTTCCTGTTTTTGTTTGTTTGTCCTGTCTTAAGCAACGTTTTTCCGATCAGCTTCACTAGAAACGAACTCTTGGACAAAAGAAATAGCACATCAGATAACTTTTTGCTGACGTTTGAACATTCAGACATTTTACTGGACATTTTAGTCGGAGGAGCTGCGTTCCTATACAAGCGCTCCAGGCGACGCAAGCGAGGGAAGCGTGCTGGTGCGCTCGTGAAATTCAGACAGCGCGGTTTTAGGACTCCGCTGCCGAGTATTCATCTGGCGAATCTCCGCTCCCTTGCAAATAAATCAGACGAACTACAACTCCTCACCCGCACAAACAAGGACTTTTTAAACTCTGCTGCGCTTTGCTTCACGGAAACCTGGCTGAACGGAGCCATCCCGGACAGCGCGCTTCATCTAGCGGGCTTCCAGCTGTTCAGAGCGGACCGCGTCACCGAGTCGTCGGGGAAAACGAGAGGCGGTGGATTATGTTTTTATATCAATGAAGGCTGGTGTACAGACGTGACAGTTTTAAAGAAGATGTGCTGCCCAAACTTGGAAGCTCTCTTTATTAACTGCAAGCCTTTTTATTCGCCGCGGGAGTTTTCCTCGTTTATTCTGGTGAGTGTGTACATTCCTCCTGACGCGCGCGTGAGCGCGGCGCTAGAACTGTTGGCCGATCAAATCACACACACAGAGCAGCGTTACCCGGACTCTTTCATTATCATTCTCGGTGATTTTAATAAAGCTAATCTCACCCGCGAACTGCCTAAATATAGACAGCACATCACATGCCCCACCAGGGACAGCAATATACTGGACCATTGCTACACTGTTTTAAAGGATGCATACCACTCTGTCCCCCGTGCAGCGCTGGGACTCTCTGATCACTGTTTGGTTCATCTTCTACCAGCCTACAGGCAGAAACTTAAATCTGCTAAGCCTGTAGTAAGAACTGTAAAGAGATGGACTGTTGAAGCAGAGCAGGATTTACAGGCCTGCTTCGAACTTACTGATTGGAGTGTTTTTGAGGCTGCAGCTACTGATCTGGATGAGCTCACTGACACCGTGATGTCCTACATCAGTTTCTGTGAGGACATGTGTGTACCCACCAGGACTTATTTAACATTTAACAATGACAAACCTTGGTTCAGTACAAAACTCAAACAGCTTCGCCAGGCCAAAGAGGAGACCTACAGGAGTGGGGACAAAGCCTTGTACAAACAGGCCAAATACACAATAGGGAGATAAGAGTGGCAAAGCAAAACTACTCTGAAAAGCTAAAAAAAACCCAGCTTTCAAGCAGCAACCCTACATCAGTGTGGAGAGGCCTGAAAACCATCACCAGCTACAAGAACCCATCCCCCAGCACTGAGGCCAATCAACAACTGGCTGAAGACCTGAATGAGTTTTATTGCAGGTTTGAAAAGCAAAAGCCTGGTCTGACACCCCACACCCATTCTGATCGTCTCACAGCACAGCCATCAACACCGTCCCCCTCCCTCCCCCCTACTGTTTCTCAAGCTGCACTTAAGATCTGTGAAGATGATGTACGCAAAGTCTTCAGGAGACAGAAGAAAAGGAAAGCCAAAGGCCCAGACGGTGTCTCTCCAGCCTGCCTCAAAGCCTGTCCTGTCCAGCTATCATCCGTCTTCACATTGATCTTCAACAGATCACTGGAGCTATGTGAAGTCCCCTCATGCTTCAAATGCTCCACCATCATCCCTGTACCCAAGAAACCAAAAATCACAGGACTTAATGACTACAGACCTGTTGCTTTAACATCTGTGGTCATGAAGTCATTTGAGAGACTGGTTTTGGCTCACCTGAAGGACATTACTGGACCCTTGCTGGACCCCCTGCAGTTTGCTTACCAAGCAAACAGATCTGTGGATGACGCAGTTAATATGGGACTGCACTACATCTTGCAACATCGGGACAAACCATGAATTTATGCAAGGATCTTGTTTGTGGACTTCAGCTCCGCTTTCAACACCATCATCCCGGACACCCTTCAGAACAAACTGACACAGCTCTCTGTACCCACCTCCATCTGTCAGTGGATTACCAGCTTCCTGACAGACAGGCAGCAGCTAGTGAGGCTGGGAAAACTCACATCCAACACCCGCACCATCAGCACTGGTGCCCCTCAGGGCTGCGTTCTCTCCCCACTACTCTTCTCCCTCTACACAAATGACTGCACCTCTAAAGACCCCTCTGTCAAACTCCTGAAGTTTGCAGATGACACTACAGTCATCGGCTTCATCCAGGACGGCGACGAGTCTGCTTAGAGACAAGAGGTTGAGCAGCTGGCCGTCTGGTGCAGTCACAACAACCTGGAGCTGAACACGCTCAAAACTGTGGAGATGATAGTGGACTTCAGGAGAAACCCCCCTGCTCTCCCCCCACTCACCATCATGAACAGCACTGTGGCTGCATCAGGTTCCTGGGCACCACCATCTCTCAGGACCTGAAGTGGGACAATCACATTGACTCCATCGTGAAAAAGGCCCAGCAGAGGTTGTTCTTCCTTCGTCAGCTGAAAAAGTTCAACCTGCCACAGGTGCGGATGAAACAGTTTTACTCAGCTGTTATTAAGTCGGTTCTGTGCTCTTCTATAACTGTCTGGTTTGGGTCAGCCAGCAAATCAGATTTAAGAAGACTGCAACGGACTGTTAGGACAGCAGAAAAGATCATTGGTGTGCACCTGCCCAACCTTCAGGACTTGTACAACTCCAGAGTGAAGAAACGGGCAGGTAACATCATCACAGACCCCTCTCACCCCGGACACAACCTGTTTGCACTTCTCCCTTCAGGCAGACGTTACAGATCTCTGTGCACTAGAACATTCAGGCAAAAAACTGTTTTTTCCCCCCATGCCATCTCCAGCTTAAACAGCTAACACAAGAATCATTAGCTGTGTTCTGTAATTAATTTCTGTAATTCATTCTCCACCTCTAATTATTGCCTCTTTCTCAAGTATTATGTAAATACATATACATCTGTTTATTTATACAGATGTATACAGAGTAAATAATGCACAAATCTGTACATAAATCTATTGTTCCAGATTCATACACATTATTATTGCTTCATTTAAATGTTCTGTTCTCATGTCAGATATGTATGTATATGTATGTATGCGTATGTACCACATTTAAAACTAAACAAATTCCTCGTGTGTTTGCGCACACTTGGCTATCAGTTGATTTTGTATTATGAAGAAGCACTTTATTTTTGTTCCAACTTATTTTATAGCTAGCTACTAATGAGTAGCAATTGAGAACCAGACAATGTTTTTGAAAAAAGGTACTTCCCTGAGAATTTAACTTAATAAATGTGAAAAAGATACTTTAATGTCTCCGTTTGTCATTCTGTATAGCAAAGCAGATGAGAGTAGATCATGATCAGAAACCCGATTAGAAATCATTATGAATAAAATCGAATCATTTTGAATCAAAAATCTTTTTGAATCGAAAATCGATTTTGAATCGAATCGTGGCCTCAAGAATCGGAATCGAATTGAATCGTGAGATGGTAAAAGATTCCCACCCCTAATATTTAGCCCCTGGAATGCAAATTGTACCAGGAGAACCCCGCCAAAAAATGCGTATTTTACCCCCCCGAATGCGGCACTCCCCTCGAAACACGGTTGGGCTAGTTTTGAGTAGCAATTGGGCGGGTTTGTTGCGAAAACCTGGCAACCCTAGACTAGACAGCATTATCAGCGATTCGTCTTTTTGTGAAGTCATGCCGTGTGTAACCTCCTGTTGCCGATCCATCGTGCAGTGTGAACACAGCAACAACTGAATGCTACCCCAGATAGTCGTGCAGTGTGAAAACAACGGTGACCCGACCTCTTTGAAAATCGTGCAGTGTGAACTCGGCATAAGTGATCAAAGGGTGTTCCAGTTCAGCCCATTGTAAGGGCCAGTAGTGGGCACTCATGCAACATAATCAATGACATACAGTCGAGTAAATGAGACGGAGGACAGTTTGCAAGTGAAGGGCGTAAAAAAACGGACTGGAACACAGCCTCAGTTCAGTATGGATCTCTCTCCTAACGTGCTGAGACTCATGCTCTCGCAGTGAGAGCAGCTTGACTCAGTGAGCAAGGCTTCTGCATGGGCTTTGGCCAAACAGGAACCTTATCGATTAGGAAAAGAGATAATCACTCACTGCTTGACTGAATAGCTTTTGTAGCATATTTAATTCATAGGGTGAAGACTTGTTTAATTCAACGACTGTAGTATTTCTTATTTGAATCCTATGTTAGACATATCTAAAAAAAGTTAAAACAGAATTTCATGTGTCATTGTTCTGTTATGTTTATTTGTCTCATTGCTCCTAATTTGCTTATTTCTTCTGATTTTAACATTATTCACGATTGTTTACATAAGTTTTTTACTTATGAAGCTAGGTTTTGATTTAGATCAGCTGTGGTCTTTTGACTAAAATGCCACTTAGTTTTAGTCATATTTTGGTAATCTGAATTGTTTTAGTTTTAGTAGATTAAACATCATAAGATTTTAGTCTACTGGTTTAGTTAAACTGTAATGCATCACCGAAATAAGAACAGAAGCAGTTCGCAAAAATAAACTGAACTGAGATGCAATTTATGGAATATATTCACCCTCTGAATGTCAATGTAGAAATGCAGCTTCAGTAATAAAATGAATTCAGCAAATAGCTTTCCTATCATTTTAATAAGTTTAAATGAAGACCAGAAACATACTTGTTTACTGACAATATCATGGATGAAATGTCAGTTTATATGACTGTAAATATTTAATAAATATTATAGAGGAAAAACTGTATAATGAGAATAGAAACCAACCTATTTTCTCCTCAGTATCTTCCTCTTTCACTCTGCATGGATCTGGAATTCTTATTTCTTCATTCTCTTCTTTAATAAACTCCATGTTTATAATATTATGAGTCACACAGATCTCAGCTGTTCCACCTTAAGTGTTTCTACTTCTTTGTACACTTTGCCATGTGTAGCATGATGAGAATAATGAGCTAAAAAATAATAATAAATTAATTGAAAAGAAACAAAAAGTCTCTCTGCAACTCGTATAGATGTGCCTTACACATCGTTTATACAGTCATTAATGTAGCTCCGTTGACATAAAACATTACATTCTTTACTTTACTTTACTTTACGTCATTTAGCAGACGCTTTTATCCAAAGCGACTTACAAATAAGAAAAAGTAACAAACTAAAAGTAAAAACTCTGTAAATACTATATAAACACACACATTTAAGAAAATAAAGAAATTAAATAAAAATGAAAAATGCATACA
>JAFVLL020026508.1:0-12528 GCA_021397915.2 Tor tambroides
CCAGGACCAGGGTTGGGAAACACTGTGTTATAAGATAAAGTTCCATGTACAGGCTATTTAACACGTTTCATTGGTTAAATATTTGCAAATTGATGCATAATTAGTCATGACCATAATAAAGTATGTCAATATGTTTACAGTCAATGTTCTAATGGAAACTTAAATAAAGGTGTCTTTATTTATTTTTCACCCTTCATACTATAGCACTTGTATACAATAAAAAATAATAAAAATAAAAAAATACAAAAAAAATACTGTACAAGGGGACAGACATCTTCCACATATCCTGTTTATTGATAGTTAGGTGCTGACATATGTGATGTATTCTGGTAGGAAACCTGTCGAAATTAATAATGTGAGTATATTTACTCATATAGGCCTACATATATACTGTCCATTCATTATTGTCCACTGAAACTCCTAATCAGAAAAAAGTCCAAGGGTTCATATAACTTCACTTATTTATTTATTACACACACTTTCCTTGAAGGCTATATTTATATATATATATATATATATATATATATATATACACACACACACAAAAAGATTTCATTGCAGTTTTCACAGAACAAAGAAATCTTTAAGAAATATTTATGATTTTTCTTTCCAGATACTCTTTCTAGAATTTACCACATGGAAAACTCACTGGCTGGTGGTGAGAAGAGAATCAGGCAAAGCAAAAATGCTTGCAGTATTAATAGTTTCAAACTGGTTAATAAGTTGGTTGTAATTAGGAGACTTAATATCAAATCAAACAACTGACAAAAAAATAAAAATATAAATAAATACATGTGTAACAATATTTTTACTTTTTGTGTATGTAGAAATCATGCTTATTATGCTGTTGTTTCTCACAATGTTTAGATAAAACATTTTCGTGATCTTGTTATTTTTTCCTACTTGTAGGCTAAATCTAATTCAGGAATACTCAATGAGTTTATGAACACTTCCTTCAATAATGAATTGTATATTAAAGTCATGTCAATATCTCAATGATACATTGGCTGTCTGTTCTTCTTGGTTTTGTTAACACATAATTAATCATTGGATTAGTATTTTATTCTCTGAAGTGTTTGGCATTCATATTTAGTGATTTCCATATTTAGACACATCTTGAGCCACAGAAACCTAGCAAAACAACTGTTTCATCTGCACTATAGATCATTAATACACTAACATGATTTAAGACTAACATGCTTAAACCAGGCATGTGAAGCAACTGTTAAGAGTCTAAAGGCCAGTACACACCAATGATAACAATAAAGAATAAAGTCATTCTAAATTTAAAAGAACAGCCACACGTCCACACCACAACTATAACTATAAAGGCACAGAGGAACAATATCGTTGGAATAATAAAACATCAACAGTCAATCAGAATCCATCCTGCTTTTAAAAGATTTAAGAGACTTTTAAGCAGACAACAGAGAAAACTGAAATCAAAACGGGCAAAAATTGAGTCACATACACAATCACTTGAAAAATGTTTAGCTGACAGTACAGAATTTGACATGAGTAACTGCTGTCTCATGGTTCTTCTAAAGCTCTTTTAAACAGACCACTTCCGAGTATTTCAGCATTAGCCACAATAGAGGATGTTGTAAGTAGAATTGTGTAACTATTGAAAACAGTTACTGGAGAATTAACTGATGCAAAATGTAAGATTTAATTGGATGATAATAGTAAAACTGTCCTCCAGTTGATAAGCAGACTGCCACTATGAAATAAACATTCCAAATTGACTAAAATACTACAAAAAATAAATATGATCAACACTTGGATCTGATTATGTGAAAGACAGTATTTACAATGGTTAGTTATGTCCTGTTGATTCATATTTCTCTGCTCATGATATTACAGAGTTATTTGTAATGGTTCATGTTCACAGAGGCATGAAGTTGACTACAGTTTTCCTGAAGTCCAGCTGTTTCTCCTCTGATGGAAGAATAAATCACCTTATCATTGACATGAACCTGTACAGTATGAACATCACAGATTTTGTGTTATCCCACAAATACTACAACATTTTATTGGAGTTAAATTCAAAATACATATTTTGTACAACTGCAATCAAGAATAAAACTGATTTAGGTATACAAACTATCGTGTTGAGTGTAGGTGGATGGGATTAGAGGACATTGATGGAAGAGCAAGAACACAATTCTTCTCATGTGACCAACTGATTGTTTAGTCACGCACCTCATGATACAGCTGCATTTCACTGAGACTGCTGTAGTGTAAATGTAGATGTTACATCCTCCCTTTCACTTCCCCTGCTGCTTCCTTTTACTTTGTGGCCAAGAAGAAGGGAGGCTTGTGGCCTTGCATTACTGGGCTCTCAACAAAATCACCATTAATTTCCGTTACCCACTTGTACATGAGGGTGACGAGTGGAAGACTGCATTTGTGACTCTTACTGGGCACTACGAATATCGTGTTATGCTGTGTGGCCTGGTAAATGCCCTAAAGACATTGATAGCTGTTCTTCACCTGTAAACATGCTAAACATGGTTAGTTTGCCCACACTGGTTCAACACACAATACCATCATTTCTGATTATCTCTGGACCCAATTTAGACTGATGAGTGTGAAATCTGAATCACTCCACAGTTCCTCTTCTTTCTTTTTGCAAGTTGCTTCATACCATTGAGTTCTGTATTGGTCCGAACA
Source organism: Tor tambroides (assembly GCA_021397915.2). Classification (NCBI taxonomy): domain Eukaryota; kingdom Metazoa; phylum Chordata; class Actinopteri; order Cypriniformes; family Cyprinidae; genus Tor; species Tor tambroides. The sequence goes on from JAFVLL020026508.1 coordinate 2,674, forward strand.
TCTCAACTCTAGAAACTGGTGAGGATCTGGACACTCTTGTTAGTTTTTAACTTATGACACTGTTATTTCTGTTGGTGTAACAAATTCTCTCGTTAGCTTGTTGATGAATCTTTTCAAATTTCCTAAAAAAAAAACTGTCTCTGATGTGATCACAGGAAGCTACAAGCTGAAGAGGAGCTGATTCTGTTAAACCAAAGGGAAGACTGACAGAAACACAAAATGGCTGATAAGTGTCTTATGTGTCTGCTAGGACTGATAATACTCTACTCAGTTTTCACAAGTAAACACATTTCTATGTGCTTTCTACAACATTGGTGAAAAAGTTAAGTAAATACTAATATGCACACAAGTAAAACACATTTTATTAGAGCTGGTCTTTTGTGATCTCTCATTGTGGCATTTGTAAATACTGTTCAATATTTGGCCGAGATACAACTATTTGAAAATCTGGAATCTGAGGGTGCAAAAAAAATCAAAATACTGAGAAAATCACCTTTAAAGTTGTCCAAGTTAAATTCTTAGCAATGCATATTACTAATCAGAAATTATGTTTTGATATATTTACAGTAGAAAATTTACAAAAAATCTTCGTGGAACATGATCTTTACTTAATATACTAATGATTTTTGACATAAAAGAAAAATCAATAATTTTGACCCATACAATGTATTTTTGGCTATTGGTAAAAATAAACCCCAGCGACTTAAGACTGGTTTTGTGGTCCAGGGTCACAAATGTTAACATAACTGCAGTTAAATGTTAAATAATTGTGAACACACTTTAAATAATTTTGTATGATAATCAAGGAATAAAATATGATAATCATATTCTGCAGTGTGATGGCTCTAAATATTCATCTTTTGTAGCTCTATCAAATACTAGGTCACTGATTCCAGATGATTATAAATCCTTTACCTCTAACCACACCACTAACCCAAAATAACAACCACTGTCCTGGTCACTTCAGTGATTTGCAGTGCTTCTGACATACTAGTTTTCAGTTTTAGAATCAGTATCTAAATAAACGTGTTATTCTATTTATATAAGTAATATAATTCATTGTCTCTCTGACATACTTCATTCTGATTGGTCAATAGGATTCAGTGATCAGATATTTCTTAATATTCACCATCATCATGGTAAAACTGTAAATCAGACCATACATCCAGGAATAACTGAAACCGGTTTCACCTGGATATGTAATTTTATACTGTCTCTCGGTATATTTTTAATGAGAATATGTGTATATAAAAAGTGTGAAGTGATGTTGATGATGTTTTGGTGTTTTTTCATACATCACAATATGTTTGAACTGTACTAATAGTCATGATCCACAGATGCAGCTGACACAACATTTGAAACCGAAGTCAGTAAGACTGCTGGATCATTCAGAGGTATGAAATGAGTTTACATGCAGTTCATTTATCTCGCTAACTTTATAACACTGAACGTAGTGAATCTGTAAATGTTTTGTCAGTAATTGTTGACTGTTTTATACCCTTGATTTCATTTAGTCATTTACAGTTACACAGGTTCATTCATTCTTTCTCTCTATCATCTCTCCACACATCTTTCCTGTAGTGATTGTGATTATTGTTGAGATTGCAGTGTTTGCTGCTCCTACTGTGATTCTTCTTCAGATCATTTGTGCAAGAAGAGCTGGTGAGTTTTGAATGTCACATAATCTGATCATTCAGTATATAACAATCTTCAAACATGGTAAAACTTACATGTTCTTTTTTTGGTTTGTTTGTTTATGTTTGTTTTTTTAAGAAAGAGGAAGGAGTCAGACCACCCAGAGGAAACGGTGATATTAGAAAAAAAATACTCTTTTCACAAACAACAAGAAAGATAACAGCAAGATATATTTTTATATAAGGATTTTATGGATATTCTAATTTGGGTCTTACATATTTTTAACAGAATGATTCTTAAAATGTATTAATAGTTCACATATTAATTTTATTTGGAGAGTTTTCCCCACTTTTTTCTTGTTTTATTGTTAACTATATATCTCCAAACTCGTTGTACCTGTCCATTGTTTCTCCATCTGTGTATTTATATTTTTGCTTAACTTGTGACTTCCACACTTATCACCTGTGTCTTAATTAATTTTAGAAACACTTTGCTTTTGACTAAAAATGTTGACTTTTGTTTCACGTGTTTAAATATAATTTCTCTGTCATTTTTACATTAATGATGACCACTCACAAACATTACAACTATGTTGTTTAATAATTCCTAATGGATTTCTAATAAATCCATCAGGAGGTGGATACCACACATCACTGATCCCTTGTGAGAGAAGTGTAGCATTGTCTCTCTATGTACACTCAAACAACATTTAGGACTAAATTTAAGATTTATGATTATGATAAGATTTAATTACACAGTTTTAACATAGTATATGTTAAATGGAAGGGAATTCATTCTCAGACATTAATGTAAAGCATTCTGTTAGTCATGAAACACATAAGATGTCTGCAATCAGAAAAATAATGGCATAATTTATTATTAACTATTTGCATGATGCAAGCGCAGCAAACATGTAGTGTTTACTTGTATAAGCTACTTTTTGTCTGAAGTTATGCTCAGTAATGTTCCAGTGTGTTGTAAAAGAAAAGATTAATCTTTTTGTTCAAGTTGAATGTTGTTTGCTGATGTAGCGCAACAACAATGAAATTTATTTCACCACAAAATGCTTACTTTTTCTGTGTGTGCAATAATAATCAATACATAAATAAATGATTAGTGTGTCCACTTCACATTAAAGTTCACTTTGACTGGTTACTAATGTTTATAACTCATAAATAAATGGTTCACAGGTGTTCACTTTACATTAGGGTTCACTTTCACAGATTACTAACGTTTATAACTCATTGATAAATGGTTCACAAGTGATCAAGTTACACTAAGGTTCACCTTTATGCATTATTAATGTTTATAACTCATTACTAAATGGTTCACAGGTGTTTACATTACATTAAGGTGCACTTTCACAGGATATAAACGTTTATAAATCATTAATAAATGGTTAAGTACATTAAGGTTCACAGGTGATATTGGAATTAAAATTTTCAATATTATTATCTCATCAACTCATGGTTGTGCTTTTATGATTTTCCCCCCAAAATAAAATTTGATAATTTCGTCTTGATAAACAAAATTTATCAGTTTCTAATCACTGCTGTGGATAGGCATCATGAACTTTTGGGGAGAATCATGGGTAAGGTACAGAGTAGATTCTGGTAAGAAACAAAGTAAGAAAAGTGACAAGACATGAGATATAAATGAGAAAACTATAAATACAACACCCTTCAGTCTTGCTATAATACTAAATTTTTGCTGCGTCATGAAATAAATCAGAGATCTGTTTTTAAGTGCAATACGTATTAATAAATATATTTAATAAGCATTTATAACATGTGAGTTAAAAGTGGCTCACTATTTGGCAGGTATTTCATTAACAACAGGTGGGAACACTTAAATCACAATTAACACATTAAACACATTAAATCTCAATGAACAAAATGTTCAAACTGCACAATCTTTAACTATGTACATTTTGTAGTTCACTGAGAGTAAAAATGACATGACAATGGGCAGTGGACAAAAAAAATCATCATCTCATTGAGGACTGGATTACAAATCACACTGAAAATCAAAGTAAAAAACTGAAATTACAGGTTGATCCAGCTTGCATGAATTTTAAAGTAACTTATATTGTAAGTCAATCGTGTGTATGGCCACCATGTGCCTGTATGCACTTTCCAGCATGCTCCTGATGAGATGGCAGATGGTGTCCTGGGTGATCTCCTCCCAGACCTGGATCAGGGCATCAGTGAGCTCCTGGACAGTCTGTTGTGCTACTTGGTGACTTTGAATGCTCAGATACATAACATCTCAGAGGTTCTCAATTGGATTTGGGTCTGAGGAATGTGAGAGCCAGTCAATGCCTTCATCACCAGAAATTGCCTACACACTCTGACCACAGGAGGCTGGGCATTGTCATGCACCAAGAGAAACCCAGGGCCCACTGCACCAGCGTAAGGTCTGACAGTGGCTCTGAGGATTTCATCCCGGTACCTAACAGCAGTAAGGGTACCACTGGCTGGCATATGGAGGTCTGTGTGACCCTCCAAGAATAATCTTCTCTAGACCATCACTGACCCACCACCAAAACAGTCATGCTGGATAATGTTGCAGGCAGCATAACGTTCCCCACAGCATCAGTGTGATCCTGCTCTCGTCCATGAAGAGGACATGCTAATGGACAGGCAATGAATTGAAAGAAAAACAGGGCTTAAATACAAGAGCAAACTAATTAATAAAATGAACAGGTGTGAACAATAATCAAACCATGACCTAAGGAAACACAACTGAAATACATGATAAACCTACCCCAAACCAAAACAAATACAGAGAAACCCCAATGCATGTCTTAATATATACTTAAAATCATGTAAACGAGATTACCCTAATTCAGGGGTGTCAAATTCAGTTCCAGTGTAAAGTCTGTTTTGGGGTTTGTTTCATGTTCATGTTTTCATGTCTTTTATTTTGAAGTTTAGTTATGGTTCCTGTTTGTGTCATGCTTCCCTTGCCCTCATGTTTCCTTGCTATTGGTTCCCTTGTTCAATGTGTCATGTTCTGATTGGTTGTATTAGTCATGTGTCTTGTCCCCATTGTTTGTTCATGTCATGTGACCCTTAGTGTTTGCTATAAGTAGCCTTGTCTTTGCCTTTAGCCTTGTTGTGTATTGATGTTGTAACCTGCTGTCGGTGAGTCTAGTTTGTTCCATGCCATGCCAAGTCTGTTCCACACCAAGCCTGTTTCATGTCAAGTCTGTTCAAGTCAAGTCTTCCTTTGGATTATGTTTGTATTTTGGAAATCACTATTGTAAATAAACTGCACTTGGGTTCATCACTACGCTCGCCTTCAGTGGACTCATTACATCCAGGAGGGCCATTGTCCTGCAAAGTTTAGCTCCAACCCTAAATAAACACACCTGAACCCAGTCAAAGACTATAGAAATACAAAGACAGTTCACTCCTATACTTATGAATGGGAGAAACTGCAACGCGCAATATGGCGGGATAGTCCCGCCTTCTAAATGAAAGAGCCAATTGTTGGTTGGTAAAGTCATTGCATCACTACAGCAGCCGTTAGAAGCTCCGGTTCCCACAGAAACCTGAGGCTGGACCAGCAGCTGCGCATGCACAGTCATAAGCGCGTTGGAACTATGCATGCACATTGGCTGGTCTAGCCTGAAAAATAAGCTTTTTAAACGCTATTTGAGCATAAGAAACAACATTCATGGGGCAGTTCACTTCAGATTTTGTTGATGATTTGAAATATGTAATTGAATCGCGAGTTCAGCGAGCAGTTTTTGAGATTTCAGGATTCCCCCATTCATTTAGATAGGACTTGGTCTTGTTTGAGCTGCCTGGAGGCATTGCAGATATGGCAGCTGAGTGAATGGACTTTCCTTGAAAGGGACTTTGACCCAGTGGCGTGCATAGACCTCCGGAGGGGTAGGGGCAAAGTGGCGTTACGAGGGCACAATCACGGACCAGGGGAGTGGTGGTCCCCCTCGGCAGAAATCGCGGACCAGGGGCACGTAGACCAGACTGCAAGGGCTCTTTAGCACCGGACCTCAAAGGGGCAGGGGCTCGAGCCCCCCACCCCATGCACGCCACTGCCTGAACCAGCTAATTAAGGTCTTCAGGATTACTAAATAGTTCTAGGGAGGTGTTTTAGAGCTGTTTGGAGCTACACTCTGTGGGTACTTCTCAAACGGAGGGCTGCATCTTACTGAGGCTGCATCCTTCCTCGTTCAGTCCTTCAGAGGCTTGTAGGCTAGAGTCCTCCTCAGCATTAAAGGCTAGAATGAGATGGTCTAGTAATTTTCTCTTAAAATATGCGCTAATAATCCTTGAAAAAAATCATTTTTACAGCGTAAATGAACTTGCTGTTTTTTTTTGCTGGAAATGTTTAAAATTGGAAATCACTTTGCATACTTTTATGAATACAATATTTTTGCCAGAGAATTTAAACTACACAAATATTTAACACATTAATCTAATGCAGTTATTTATCTCTGAAATATCAGTAACCAAAAGAGTAACGTAACGATTAAGAGTAACATAATCATTAATGGTTCGTTTCTGAGCAACTTTATTTTTATTTCTCATCTGTGTTCATTTATATATGCACCATATAATGTTCTTTGGAGTCATTGCTTTTTTTGTTTATTTATTTATGATGATGGCAGCAGGTCTAGTTTTAGATGTTGAGGTTGTGCATTATACTGCATGGTTTACAGACTGTTTTCAGAGCTCTATATACTGTTTCGAAACACGTGACTGCTCTGCGTGAGAACTGCGTGAGTTTGCCCAAGCTGGTTCAACCCACATATAGAAGTGATGATATCTTACCCAGTTTAGACTGATGTATGTGAATTCTGAATCATTTCTCCATCAGTTCCTCTTCTTTCTTTTAGCAAGTTGCTACATACCATTGTATTCTACACTGGTCTCAACATCTCAACTGTAGAAGCTGGTGAGGATCTGGACACTCATATAGTCTTTATGAGTCTACACATCAAGTGAAGGTCTCGCTGAATATTTTTCATTAACACACTTAAGTGCACTTAAAAAAAAAAAAAAAAAAAAAAAAAAAAGCTCTTTGTATTAATGAGTAGCCTAATTAAGTTTTACTTCTAAATTTTAAATTATTGTGCTTCAAAGAAGTATACTTAAGTTGATGTATTGACTAACAAACTAAAGCATATGTAAAGAAATGTTAAGGTTGATCAATTTTAATGCATTTTATATGTTTATAATATATACTGTGTGTTACGTTAATGCACTTTAAATGTATACTTATACGCTTGCTTAGCCTATACAGTATTCTCCAGCACAACTTGATTTAAAGTTTATGTGCAATACGATGGTTGTTAATCAGTAAATGAATAACAATTATTTCTTGACAGTATAATTTACAATTTTTATATTTTAGTTCACATTAATTGCTTGTCAGTACATTTGTCAGTACACAATTACAAATAATGTGCAGTTAGGTTTTCAAAACCATTACAGTTAATTCACGCTTGAATGTATTATTTTAAAGTATATTATTTGCGTAATAAATACACTTTATAAAAGCATGCTAAATTGCACTTTTTTCATGAGCAGAGGAGGAGCTGACATTAAATAGAAGGGAAAACTGACAGCAACAAAAAAAAATGGCTGATAAGTGTCATAAGTGTCCGCTGCAACTGATCATTCTCTGTTCATTTCTCACAGGTAAACACATTTATATATGCACTGTAAGACATCTGGAAAAGAGTTGCATTAAGATATGCATACGATATTGGCAGCGGCTATTTGCACCTAGTGTAAATAGCAATAGATGCTGTTACACTTAGTCCAAATAGCAATAGATGCTATATACACTAAGTGTAAATACCATATTTTCTTAGCAATAGATGCTATTTACACCAAGTGCAAATAATGATAGATGCTATTTACGCGAAGTGCAAATAGCAATGGATACTTTTTACATTAAGTGTAGATAGCAATTAGATGCTATTTACACAAAGGGAAAATAGTGGTATTTACCGATATGCTATTTACACTAAGTGCAAATAGCGATAGATTTGGTAAAAATACCTCAGTATTGTAGTACATTATAAAACAGTATGTAATAATAACGTATTGAGTGTAAATTATAATTTTTATTAAAATTATTAAATGGGTGCAGCCTTATTGGGACAACAAAGTCCTCCCTGCATCTACCCTAACCCTACCCGATACTTTATTTTCAATTTTTCGATTATTTCCTTCATTTTTATTGAAAACAAATGCCTTTCCAATGTGATATGAGATTTGAAAGGGGTGAAAAATTTAATCAGCAAAAGGTGGATTCTAACTCAGGTTGCTTGTGTCAAAAAGACTATGCAACACCCTTATCTTCACCACTAGAGCTGTTGTTTGATGGCCATCTTTTGTAATGTTGTCTAGTCCAAAATGTTGATGGGCAGAGTTAGTGTAAATAGCCTCTGCCAACAAGGCAGGCTCTTTGCACTTGGTGTAAATAAATAGACACTCCGTAATGGGCAATGTATTGTTTAGTAATATATAGCACAATGATGATCCAAATCTAATGTGTTTTAGGCACCAGTGGAGCAGAAGTGACTCACATATTCAGCACTTCTGGTGAAAATGTCCATCTGCCCTGTAAGAATGCTCTTTCTGACTGCACATTAACTACATGGAACTATGACAGGCTAACATATTTAGAGACTGTTGATCTGATTGTTAAAGGGAAAATGAAGAATAACAGAGAGAGACATGAGAGACTGAGTCTGGGGTCTGACTGCTCTTTGAATATCAATAAAGTTACAAAACAAGATTATGGAATTTACATCTGCCAACAATATGGACAACAAGGAAGTGAAAGACATGTTTATCTGCATGTTCTTCATGGTAATTGTAGGATAATGTAAACTACATTTTAAAAATGCAAAACTGCATGATTGCTGAAAAGAGTGAAGTCTGTCATGTGATTTCGGTTTTATTTTCTGTTTCAGTCTTTTCATCAGCCTCACAGACTGAGATCAGATCAGGCAGTTCTGTAACTCTTTCCTGTCAGTTGTACTCATATGATAGATTCCCTTGTGATGTTTTAGTTCGTACTGAGGCAATTCAGCTGATCTGGGTGAATCAGGCTGGTGTGAATCTACAGACAGACTCCAGATATCAGATATCATTCTCACCAGGACAGTGTATCAGCACTCTGACTACAACACTCTTGAATGAAGATCACAACAGAGAGTGGAGATGTCAGGTTAAACAGAGAAATAAACTGATGTCCTCAGCCACATATACTGTCAAGTATACAAGTAAATTGTTATTTATGTTAACAATTGATTATAGCTTTGTATTGATATTCATTACTTAAATATGATCACAGTCTATTATGTATCTGAACATTCATCTTCTACAGCTCCAACCAGGACAAAAACACTGACTCCATTCACCAGCTCAAAGACGCCTGTAAAGACACCAGCAGCTCCTACACAAGCAGGTACATAATCAGCAGTTGAGATGAATGTTTACTGTTAACTGAAGACTTCAGCCAGATTTACTGTAATGTACTCAGGTGGGAACGATATCTTATAAATCAATTTTAGTATAGGCCCTCATAATGTCAGAAACTCTAAGAATTATTAATATCATTCAGTCAGGATAAACAGAGAGTACAAGAGCTGCAGAAATTAAAAAGTATATAAAGCTTAATATGCTTTAATTGTTAAATATGAGATAATACTTTACCATAAGATTCAATCCATTAACATAAGCTGATGCTGTCAGGGAACAGGCTGGATTCAGATGCGGGTAAAGACAGAGGCTTTATTGAACAGAAAAATAAATCAAAACAGGCGGGGGGCGCCTCCGCAGACAGCTCGTGGGGACGTGGAATCCTCTACCCCACAGAAGGGTGGATGGCAGCGGCTGGCACAAGCCGCGACAGCGGCAGAGGAGACGGGGCCGATGGGGCAGCTCGCTAATCCGAGCGAGAGGCTGAGCAACCCACTACGAGTCCACAGAGGACCGGGAACAGCAGAAGCTGAAGGGAGTCCACGTGAGTATGAACACACAGAGAGGTGCAGGAAAATACTCTAGCAGCTACGAGCACTGGAGCCTGAACAGGACAAGACAGGGTAGATGAAAAAACGTGATACAAACTATGACAGTCAGAGCAATGGAAATAACCATGACAGTCTAACAAAAGACAGAGAAACACGGGGAGCTATAAAGGGAAAGCTAATGAGATAACAAGAACCTGGTG